>JAHIAM010003977.1:0-47982 GCA_021605205.1 Aegilops longissima | reverse complement strand
GTCACCTCAACAACCACTAGTTGGTTGGCTGCCCGAGAGAACTTGACACTTGTCATTTGAGAGCAACCCATCCTCCGAGGACTTTGAGCGAAAATCATCAAGTGAGGAAAACCCAAAAACCAAACCCCCAACAAACCCAAAGTGATTGAGCATCATCAAGAAATTGATCCCTGTGATCCGACGCTTTTACCTTTGAAGACTGTGCTTCTTCCGCATTTAGAAGCGCCACGGTCTAGAGCATCCAAGAGGAATTGTGGATCGCCGAGTGACCAAGTATGTGAAGGTTTGAAGTCCTCAAGACTTACCACGAGTGATTGGACGAGGTCTGCGGCCTTAGTTCAAGGAGAATACGGTGAGGACTGGTGTCCCGAGCTGCGTGCTCAAGATCGGGTGTCCGGACTGCGGTCCTCGAAGTTTAAATACTCACCGCCCAACCAGACGCATAACCGAGACAAAGCAGCTTGAACTGGTCTACCAAATCATTGTCTTCACCAACCTAATCGGTTCTATTTCTCAACCCTTTCATTTCCTCACATTGTTCATATCTGTGTTTGAAGACTTTGATCAAGACTTTCTCAATTTCTCGCCCAATTTCTTCACCGCTTTGTCTTCATCTTGTGTTATCCCGTGATTACGCTTTTTTGTACTGTGATTGTCTTCATTTCATCATGATGACTATGCTTGTAATCTTATGCTTACTTCAGTACTTATTCCGCTGCATGTATTTCTTCGCTAAGGAATTTCACCGCAAATTCCTCATGAAGAATTTGTAAATTCATAAAAATCGCTATTCACCTCTAGTCGATATAACGACTTTCACCTCTCTCTTCTTCCGCAGGCCCAATAAGGCCTAACATTCTACGAATTTCAAGAATTCCCTGCATCTGCTAAAATACCAATCATTCTTAACCTTCTCGAATCTCAATATAGTCGCCCAAATGCTCTGGACCCCCGATCCTAAGTCACACCGTCTAGCATGTAACACATCATATCCTTGCGCCTCACGACGTATCCCTTTTACCGGGTGTCGGGTTACCATGGCCCGGGACCGCTTATGCCCTTTTGCCCACACGATATGATATAGTGTCGCTAGCATCCATATGACAAAGAACCCGGCCGGCGCATGCTAGTCGCGGAACCTTAAAGCGCGCTTAACTCTATGGGGACAGGCATACATGAATCACACATCGAGCATGTCGGTCATCAACGTGATATTCGGCTGTAGACCGGCCAGGATTCGCATCCCGGTCAGAAAGGGTGCCAGGCAGGATCTGACCAACACGCGTGAGGCTTCCCTGAAGGGACGTATATAGGAACGAAGTGAAACACATGCCGCCAAATAAAATGTCCACAGAGGTCAAGAAGGTGACTGCAACCGTACTGTACGGACTACTATCGTCAGAGCACGTAGACTACATTTCCCATAAGAGGCTAACAGGATAAACAACTAGGTTGTCTGGATTCCACATAGTATACAAGTTACATCACGACGCATAACATGCAAGTATGTGTTGTACAACATGGCATCACAACATAACGAACTCATATAGATAAAGGCTCAAGAGCCACACAAAGAATTAGTACAAACAGGGTCACATGACCCATCATTCGTGAGTATAAGCAACAAGCGGAAGCATTACATGTCCGAGTACGGCATCTACAAAAGGAAAAGGCTGAGAAGCCCTGATATTACAAGACCTCCCAGGTACAAGATCGAGCTGAGGTAACAAGCTACTCGTCAAGTCCAAGCGAACTACTAGTAAGACCAAAGTCTCCGCTGCAAAAACATAAAGCAACGTGAGTACAAAGGTACTAAAGAAGACTTACATCGATCCTATCATACATGCATTAGTGTCAAAAGGTAATGTGGGTTGAAGGCAAGCCAGCTTTGACTGTGGCTATCCCGTTTCACGACTACAAGAAACTCTTGAGGTGAGACAACGTACACGAGTCCACTAATCACCACATCAATACACTATTGGATTCATTCCTGCTCCATACGGAAGGCCATCCATAGCACTCACACTTGTCTTGAGCATTTTAGAGTATCCACTTCGTTGTCTATGTACCACGAAGCATCCAAGAAGTCCATAACCGAGGACACGGCTATTCAATAGATCATGATAACCCCGCAGGGTGTACTTCTTCACACACGCCTCGCCACTTACCGCCATACACGCCATGTATCTCGCAACCTTCAAGCGGAAGCTCGGCGAGGGTGTCGCCACGACCGACTAACCACACAAGACTTCTAGTCCGTGCTTATCGCCTATTCGGTTCCATCCGCAAGGAGATCCGCCGGTGTCGCCACGCCCCAAACGATGTGAGCAGGGTTCCTGCCCACCATCCGGTGCCACTTGGTACACCGTGCACCTGTGTTTAGTCTCGTTCTAAGCCCATTCTGCCGGGTGCCACTTGGTAGAAAAATAGCACTACCTACAAACACTAAACTAGTTGCGTACTCCGGACAGAGATCAAGTTGATTAATAAGTCGAGAGGGGTCGAAGCACGAACCCAATGTGTGGTAGTATCGAGTCATTGGACAAACATACATAGAACTCAAGGCTTAAGGACGTTCCAAAGGAGACAACCCACCATGTACTCCTACATGGCCTCTCACCGCTACTCTTTACCAAATCGTGTTCACACACTTCACTCTCAAAGATCGTAACATAGAACTCACTCCAATTCATTCCCAATGAATCAGACCACACAACTCTAAGCAATAGCAGTGCATAGCATGGTAGGAACACAACATGGCTCAATCAACTCTACACATGCTAGTGGGTTTTAACTATTTATCGTGGCAATGACAGTCATGCAGAGGAATGGGTTCAACTACCGCAGCACAAAGTAGTGTGAATCGCTGTTGTCCTAATGCAATAATCGAGAGCAGGAGCGAGAGATAGGATTGTATCGAATGAACAAGGGATTTGCTTGCCCGGTAAGTCATCAAGGAGGCACCGCCTACAGATGTACTGAACGCCTCCGAGCAGACCTATCGAGAAGGAACGGTGCCGCAATCAATACACAATCATATGCAACAATATGATGCATGAACATGGCATGTAGATGTGATGCTGTTTGAGTTAATGCAATGGTATTCGATTTGAATGAAGTCCATTTGAACCAAAGGTTCAAATGCAATTCCAAAGTAAGCTCTTATAAATGCCATTTTAGAGTTTCACTTATAGCATGTATAAGTTGGTTTGTCATGCATGAAACTAGTACAGATGGATAGATTGAATTTTCTGATAATTTTCATATATAAATTATTTCAATCTGAGCTACGGTTGAATTTCTATGAATTTTGAAGTTTTGAATATATTCGAATTTCCGATTTAAATTAATTCCAGAAAATAAATATTGCGCCAAGATCACGCAAGCATGACGCCGTCAATCAAGGCTGGTTGGTTAAAACTCGACGTGGGGCCACACGCCTGACACGGGTTAAACAGGGGTTATTTAATTTAATTAGAGATTAGGGGGGCAACCCACCGCCGCGTCGAGGGGAGTTAGTCGGTGATTAGCCTTGCTAATCACCGACGGGCCGGACCCACGGGCGGCTCAGCGACGGGTTCGCCGCCGGCGGCTCGGACGCTGGCGGAGTCATGTTTACGCCACGGGGCGCGGCTCGAGAGCACCGGGCGTAGCCTCGGCTCTCGCCGCACCGTGGAGCAGGCGGGACGAGCTGGGGGTCGGGTCACGGAGCGGAGTCAGCGGGCGCGCCGGAGCTCGGGTCGAGCGACGCGCGCGTACGGGACGGAGAACGGAGAGGGGAACGGGCGGAGCTCACCATGCTGCGGCTTAACGGGCGCGAGGCGGGAGGAACCGCGCCGTGGCGGCGTGAGGGATCTCCGCAACCGAGACGGAGACGGCGACACGGCGGGCCTGGGCTTCCCCGCCACGGATCGGGACGGGAGGTAGCAAAGGGCAAAGGAATTAGTGGACACGAGAGAGGGCGGGGAGACGGTGGCTACGGCGGCGCAGCTGCGCGCCTCGCATGCTCAAGGGGAGAGAGGGTGAGAGGAGAGGAGGAGCACGGGAAGGGGTGCGAGAGGTCGGTGGCTGCGTGGGAGGCCCCCTGGGCATCCAGACGAGAGGAGAGGCCAGGCAGGCAGTGAGGAGGCGGGCGTGGGCGGAGCTGGGCCACACGGGCACGCTGCCCATCTTCGCCGGGGAGGAAGACGACAGAGAGGAGGCGCATTGGCTGGGCTGGCCACCAATGCCAGTCAAAAGATAGTGTCAAATACAGAGCTAGGCGCTGTAAGTATCCCTTTATATTTCTTTTTCTAATTTTCTGACATTTGTTTGATTTATTTAAAATACTAAACTAATTTATTTAATTATGCCAATTTTTTAGGAGCTAACTATATTATTCCGTAGCTCCTCAACAAAAGGCACAATTTTTGGACAATATTTTATATATATAATAATATATATCCAAGGCAAATATTTATCAGATTCCAAATGCCCAAAATAAATATTATGAGATCCTAAAATATTGGTTAGTTGTTATCTCTCTCCAATATTTTCGAGAGGCCACATGAGCATTTTCTTGACCTTTTGGAGCAATTTTATTTAGGTCATTTCCAAAAGTGATTCTCGAGGGTTTCACAAATCCTCATTTCAAAATTAAATGGAATTTAAACATGATGCACAATGACTAGCTAGCCTTAGCATACCAAAGACTAGGATGTGACAACTCGCCTCACTTGAAAGAATCTCGCCCGAGATTCTGGGGTCGACGGAAGAAAGCGGGTACTCAAATAAGACGATCTTCTCGCCTGTGTAGCTTCTCTCTCGAATGATGAGACCATCAACCTTGAGAAACTTGATATTCGACGCCGAGTAACACGCTCGCTTGATCAAGAATGCGAACCGGTACTCTCGTATGTGAGGTTATCTGGAGATCAAGCGCTGTGGTCCACCTGGATAGGATCCGAGAAGCAACCGAGTTGAGAGACGGGAAGACATCATGAACTCGAGAAAGATGTGGGGTAGTTCCAACTGGTAGGCAACCTCCTCGCTTAGCGAGAATGCAAAAGGGCCAATGTAACGAGGAGCCAACTTGCCCTTGATAACAAACGATGGGTACCTTTAGAGGAGTAACTCAAGGTAAGCCTTGTCGCCAACTTCATAAGCCACTTCTTATGACGACGGTCATATCGGCTTTTTGACGAGATTGGGCTGTTTTCAAATTCTCAATAATGATGCGAACTTGCTCTTCTGCCTCCCCGGATCATGTCCGTCCAAAGAATTGTCTTTCACCGTTTCTCACCAGTTCAAAGGTGTTCACATCTTCGCCCATAAAGAATCTCAAAAGGAGCTTTGAGACCGGATTGATAGCTATTGTTATAAGCAAATCCTGTAAAGGAAGACATTTCTCCCAATCCATACCGAATGAGATAACGCAAGCTCTAAGCATGTCTTCGAGATTTGGTTGACCTTTCCACCCGACCACTTGACCGAGGGTGGAAAGCGGCATCAAGAAAAGATGGGTTCCCATGGCAGTTTGGAAACTCTCCTAAATGAGAAGTGAAAAGACTACCACGGTCTGAATTGATCTCTAGTGGAACACCATGGAGTGACACTATTCGAGAATGTATAAGTCAACGAGCTGACTAGCAAAGTGATACTCTCTAACAGAAGGAAGTGAGCCACTTTGGAAAGACGATCAACGATCACGAAGATAGCATTATTCCTTTCTTGGTCCTGGGAAAGCGGTGATGAAATCCATACCAACTTTATCCCATTTCCACTCGTGAATAGCTAAGGGTGAAGGGTGCCAAAGAAGCTTTGATGCTCGCTTAACGCCGACGCAAAACGCCACTTAGCAATAAATCGAGCAATTTCTCTTCATCCTAGTCCACCGTAATCCTCCGCGAGGTCCCGATACATCTTAGTACTACCGATGAATGGAGAGGAGATTCATGCGCCTAAGAATCAGCTTGTCAAGATGTTGCTTGGGGACCACCAAAGTGTGCCCAAAGAAAACGACACTGATCATCTATAGAGAAACTACCAGCAATACCCTTGGCAACGTTTCTCTTGATCCCGTAATCCCGATCATGCTTCGGGCTTCTATGATATGATCCTGTAGGTTTCGCCACCAAGGTAGAAAGGAACTGTGAGGAGCAATGAAGGTTAAGCTTACAAAATTCCTCATGGAGAAGTGGTTACCTTGCTGCAACATGAGATTGTTGCAATAGGATTTACGCTTAACGATCAGCCATGACATTGGCTTTGGCTCGTAGGTAATCCCTAGATCATAATCAGATCAACTCCAACCAACGCCTTTGTCTAAGGTTCAAATCTGGTTGGGTGAAGATATACTTGAGACTCGTGATCGTGTAGATCTCGCAATACTAAGAAGGTAATGTCGCCAGGTCTTGAGTGCATAGACTACGGCCGCAAGCTCTAGATCATGTGTAGGATAATTCTCCTCATGTGGATGCAATCGACGAGATGCATAGGCAATCACATGACGATCCTCATAAGAATGCAACCTAGTCCTCGCTGTGAGGCGCCGCAAAGAGATAACAAAGTCTTAGTGAAACCGTGGCACTAGTATGGGAGCAGTCAGGCGCCTTTTCAGCCCCAAAACTGTACTACACCGTGGGGACCACTCAAACTTTTTATCTTTCTTGAGAAGTTCCGTGAGGGTTTAGCTATTGGAGAAGTTTTCAACAGCGGCTACAATAGCTGGCTAGACCAAGGAAACTCCTAACTTGTTTAACGGTTTCGTGGAGTCCAATCAAGAACGGCCTCGAACTCTCTCGGGATTGACAGCAATGCCCTTACCAGAGATTACGTGGCCTAGGTAGGTCACTTCCGCAACCAAAATTCACACTTGGAGAACTTGGCATAAAGGCGTGCTCGAAGTTTTTCTAGCACAAGTCTGAGATGTTCGCATGCTCTTCCTCATTCTTCGAGTAAATAAGAATATCATCGAGGTAAACCACTACAAATTTATCTAAATACCCATGAAGATCGAGTTCATCAAGGAGAATGTAGCTGAGCGCTGGTTAGACCAAAGGACATGACGGTGTACTACATCGCCATAACGAGACAAAGGCTGTCTTGGGAATGTTCCATTCTCGATCTTGATTTGATGGTAGCCTAACCTCAAATCCATCTTAGAAAAGATCGAGGATCCAGCGAGCTGTTAATCATGATGAAATGAACTTTCATTTCACACGCCCTCATACCGCTTATCTCAATAATCGATCGATGAAATTCATCTCGATGAACTTGATATCATATTCTTCACCGATGAAGTATATGAGATCGTAAGTTGTACTAATTCATCCGCAGGATGATCAACCCAAAGCCACCGAGTGGGTTCTCGATAGTGGATGTACAAATCACATGACCGGTGACAAGAATCTATTGATGGATGCTCCCTTATCACCGCCACATCAAGCATATCATCTTTGGCTTAAAAAGGCAAAAAGTGTATTGGGACTTGGTAAGGTTGCTATCTCTAAGGACATGCACATGGATGAGTCTGTGCCGGTTGAGTCTTTTAGGGATATAACCATGCGTCACCCCAATGCTGTTGTGATTCTTGATATGGTTGTTTATCTTTGGCAAGTATCGCCAGGTTGTGATTATGGAAGTCGACAATTCCAAAGTCTTCAAGGCTTTTAGAGAGGAGACTTGTATATTGTTGATTTTCACATGTGACCAATAACCAAATGTGTGCCTACTTGCAAAGCTTCGTATATTGGCTATGGCATCGACGACTCTGGTCACGAGCATGAGGAATTTGCACACGCTATGGAAGAAGAAGCATGTCATTGGCATTTGAGAATGTCAAATTCTCAAGGATCACTTTATGCGGAGCCTGTGAAGTCGAAAATGATAAGGCCAAGCATCCAATGGATAAGACTATCATGACCACTACTCGTCCCTTCAATTGCTTCACATGGACCTCTTTGGTCCCAATCATTACTTCAGTCAGTTACTAATGATGCATCACTATATGGCTTTGTTATTGTTGATGATTACCTCATACAATATGGGTACACATTGTTACTATAAAAATCAAGGCAGAAATCTTCAAAGATTTTCGAGGGCTTCAAACCAACTTTGCAGTGAAGATCAAGCACATCAGAGTGACAATGGAACTGAGTTCAAGAATTCCGTCTTGATGACCTATCTTGATGAACTTGGTATTACTTCATGAGTTATCTCGCTTCCTATACTCCTCAAAGAAATGGGCGCCATGGAGCCGCCAGAATCGTAACTCTTGTTGAGATGGCTCGACTATGCTTGATGAATACAAAACGCCTAGTCGCTTCTCTTATTGAATAATTGACACCAAGGTGCACATCATCAACAGAGTATATCTTCACAAATTCTTCAAGAAGACTGCCTATGAACTCCCTACACTGACAAGAAACCCTAATGTAAGTTATTTCAAAGTCTTCGTGCTAAATGCTGGATTAGGAGATCCTCACCACAACCTAAATTTGCACCGAAAAGCAACATGAAGGTTTTATGCTTGGTTACTTTAAAGGACTCTCATGACATCTACAGAGTCTTCAACATCAGACTTCACAAGATTGTTGACATCTAGATGTGCGGTTCGATGAAACTAATGGCTCGCAAAGAGAGCACCCACCTTCCGTAGTTACCAATCCAGCACCGAGGATCTCTATCAGTTCATGAACCTGAGGATGTCATTCCATCAAGAAACCAAGAATCATTCCTCAGACGCTAAGAACGCCGCTGATGCACCAAGATATGTGAAGAAAATGGTGCTGAGGAAATGATCAATTCTCAAGACAACCAGTTCATCCTCAAGCAGTAAAAAGAAGTGCAAGTTGACAAGATCATCGATGACATTGAAGCGCCAGTCCTCTCACCTCAAAAGCTTCACATTTATCTAACTTTTGTGGGCACTATGCTTTTGTCTCTCATCACGAGCCCACTAAGGTAGATGAAGCATTGGAGCCGAGGATCGCCATGCAAGAAGAATTACATCAGTTCGAGTCAACAACGTCTGGGAACCGTCAAACGCCCAGATCCTCGCAAGCATAATATCATTGGCACAAAGTGGATCTACCGCAACAAGCAAGATGAAAATGGTCTTGTGGTGAGGAATAAGGCACGACTAGTAGCTCAAGGCTACACGCAGTTGAAGGAATTGATTTCGATGAAACTTTTGCACTGCTGCAGACTTGAGTCTATTCATATTACTCGCCTATGCTAACCATCACAATATCACTTTATATCAAATGGATGAAAAGTGCATTCCTCAATGGTAAGCTTGAGGAAGAAGTATATGTTGCTCAACCCCGTGTTTTGAAGATCCAAAGAATCTCGACAAAGTCTTCAGACTAAATAAGGCCCTATCTTCAAGCAAGCCCCTCAAGGGTATGATACATTGAAGGAATTCTTCGTGAAGAATGGCTTCACAACCCGTTCACTCGATTCTACTCTTTTACTAAATCTTATGATGGTGAACTGTTTGTGTGCCAAATATATGTTGATGATATTATCTTTGGCTGTATCGACCAACGTTATAGTGATGAATTGCCTATATGATGAGTGAAGAATATCAAATGTCTATGATGGAGAGTTGAAATTCTTCTTAGGTCTTCAAATTCACAACAACACAATGGCATATTCATATCTCAGAGAAATACCTCAAAGATGTCCTCAAGAAATTCGCATGCAAGATTGCAAAGGTGCTAAAATTCCTATGCCCACAAATGGCCATCTATGCAACGATGAAAATGGTATTGACTTCGATCACAAGGTATACCGCCCATGATTGGTTCTTTATTGTACTTATGTGCATCTAGGCCAGATATAATGCTTAGTGTTTGCATGTGTGCCCGATTTCAAGCTACACCAAGGAATCACACCATAAGGTCAGGAAGCATATTCTTCGATATCTAGCTCACACACCAACACTAGGATTATGGTACCCCAAGGGCTCTACTTTTGATCTCATTGATATTCTCGACTCGACTATGCCGGTGATCGTGGACCGCAAGTCAACATCTGGTACTTGTCATTTCTGACGATCTTTGGTCCGTTGGTCCTCAAGAAACAGAATCAGTGATCACCGTCCATCGCTGGAATGAATACATTGCTGCCGCGTTGTGCTCAATTACTATGGATGAAGCAAACCTCAAGGACTACGGCATCAACGTGAAGAATGTGCCTCTCATCGTGACAATGAGAGTGCCATCAAGATTGCTCACAACCCACCAGCACTCAAGACAAAGCATCTCAAATTATCATTTTCTGACGTTAGTATTACATTCAGACATCGAGCATGTGAAGATCAAGAACAGCTAGCTGATATCTTCACTAAGCCTTGATGAGAAGAGATTTAGCAAGTGTGAGTTAAATATCTTAGAATTCTTCGAATGTTTTTGAAAAGGACACACATCCCAATACTTATGCAAAATTGATGACTTAGATGTGCAACACATGAAGAAATTCTTCAATCAATGAAGAATAACACCTAAGTGTGAAGAAATTAATGAAGAATTTGATTCTCAACCCCACGACAATTGTACACTGGTCTCGAATCATCATTCTTATACGATGGGTCACGCCACCACCAAAGTTGAAAATCTTCAATTTGAGTTTTCTCAGTTTTGAAATTCTTCGCCAAATTCTTCCGCTTTTCAAATTCTTCAGTCTTTCAAATTTTCAAATTCTTCAAATGTTTCCGCTGCCTTTTCTTCATTGGCTATATATATATAGATTTATGTCCTACTAAAGATTCACTTCATGGCTATTTCTTCAAGTCGCTTCATTAAGTGAATGTGATCTGAATCTTCCCCCCTATGCTATACTCAACCTAATCCATTCACAAATTCTTCATGTGCGTTTACTTTGAAACTCTGCTCAAATTCTTCATCGTGTCTTGACAGGAAGAAATTGCGAACGGAACTTTAAAACGAATCTTATCCAAACTTCGATTTTATCATTAAACTGCTCCAGATCCCACGATGCATTATTATATCCACCCACGATCGCACACGATCTCCACTACACTCGTATGTGGGTGACATGTCGCGAGAAGGAAGCGTCAAGGCACGCTCGCCCTAATTCTTCTGGACGAGCCGCTTTTCACCGCGGCTATAAAACCCCCTCTCCTTCCTCACGACCTCTCTCCCGCCGAGCTCTCAAACCCTTGAAGGCCATTACTCCATCGTCACGGAGGAAAAGCTTCACCGCTTCGACTTCGCCGACGCATCACGACTGTGGAATTTCTTCACTCGCCGTCAGTAGCTGATTTCTCCGCCAAGTTAGGGCGGAGAAGATCTGAACGATTTAACTTCTCAACTGTTCATCAGTTCGTCGGTTCTTCACTTCGTAAATTAAAAGTTACTTTTATTTACTCGCTGATTCTCAAATTTTCTTCAAATTCTTCAAAGGTGTTTATTTCAAATTCTTCACACATATGAACACCTCAAATCTCTTGACTCATTTCTCTGCAATGATTTTCTTCAAGATTCCTCAATTGTGTGGATCTTCGATCTATACAACTCGAACCTAAGATAAAGAACGCTTATTGAAATTCTTCAAGGCTCATCCGTCAAAATCCTCAAACTTGTTCTTTTGAAAACCTCCAGATATGACCTCTTCAAATTCCTCGCACTATACTGCTCACAGGTACAAATGTCATGAATCCCTAGGTTCTCATCAACTTAACTCATTTGCAGCGCCTCAAGAAAACTGCACACTTCTTCAGAGAACTCAATTGTTCAATTTCCTCACCAAGAAAATGGCGATGGTAAGAAGCCAGTAGGAGGAAAGAAACCCGAGGTCATGACAGCATTCAAATCGAGGAAATATATGTGACTATTGCACACCGATGAGGAAAGCAAAACCAACGCAAGGTGCGATTCGAAAATTGAACGGAGATGGGCACGGAATGGAAGGAATACCGCTATGTTACACCTAAGTACATGAAGAAATTCGCTAAATCCTCCATGCCCAAGAGCTCCTTTGGCACCAGTGCCAAATAGCTGATCCCACTAGCCAAACGCGTGAGGACTTCCCGATGAATGGGCTAAACGCCAAGCTGTTGGCTAAGCAGCGTGAAGAAATTCAATGAGGATTCTGCCACAATATCGAGGTCTCGCCAAACCGAGGAAATCGATGCAAAAGAAGTCCGCCAATAAGCCAAGTGCTTCTTCATCTCGCCTCACGCCAAGTTCTCAAAAAGTTCCCTCAAGCAAATTCTCAAGAAGAAATTCTCACACTGCATCGCTCCATCAAAGTCCTCACTGTCCGTCCAAACCTTCAGCCCAGGCACTAGCCACTTGTCAAAGGACTGCTGGTTTTCAATTGCCTCGTGCACTCGCAAATTCCTCACTGCTTTCAATTCTTCATCCGCCCGACGCTGAAGACAAAAGCAATGGACGGTCCTCGCCCAGCCCAAGGAAGAAAAACAGCTTGTCGCCCACGTACATCTCGATGATGAGGCATCCGATGAAGAACTTGAAGAAATCATCGAGACCGCTGCTAGAGCCGAAGAGCTAAGGGAACAGCGTGCCACCGCTTTTGGACCAAGAAAGTCCTCGATTTCATCGACCGCACAACGATCCCAATACCCCTTCGATCTTCCTTGACACCTGGTCAAAGTCATATGTTGACTCACTTCATCGCTGAAGAAAATGGAAGTTCGAGAAGGCGAAGGAAATCAAGAAGGCTCAATACAAGAAGGAGAGGTTTTCAAGAAAATGTCAAGATGACACCGAGGAACTTCTTCAAGTCCAAACTGAATTCAAACCTCAAAGAAGAACTTTGACACGCATACTATGCTGAAGTTGTCAAGACCAGATTCATTAACTGACGAAGAATTCACAAGTGTTGCTGCACCCGCAACATGAAATCCTCAGTCAAGCCTCCGTCAGCCTAATGAAGAAAATGCCAAGAACGTCAAGCTCAGCCTCGCTGAAGAAAATGCTGATTCCGTGGCTGATGAAGAAATTCCAGCCGCCGAAGAATCTGCCAGGCACCCACTAGTGGTGCGCTCAAGAAATTGCTCAAGACAGGAACCTGACCGCTTGCTCCTCAAGAAACTGCACCAAATTCCCTTCCTCCCGCCTAACTCCAACTCCAATTCTTCCATCTGCTTCGATGTGAAGAAAACCAAGGTGGAACGAGCTGCAGAAGAAGAAAGCATCAAGCCCGATTCTTCTACGTAAGAAAATGAAGCCAATGACCAGCTCATTGAAAACCCATTGATGCTATTCCAATTTCCTCCATACCATCAAAGGAAGTGTTCCTTTGGAGAAGAATATGAAGTGCCAACGGATCTGATGAAGAACATCAATCTCCCGCTCGTCGAGAAAATTGATGAAGAAATTGAAGTGGAAGCAATCCTTCAACCCCAGCCATTCCTCATCGACTCATGAAATTCTCAAGATGGTGCCGAGGAAATTGAAAATGAAGATGTGGATATTGATGCACCACTCCAAAGAATCAATGATGACTTTTGGGAAAGTCAACATCCCAATACTCCTCTTCACCCCGCTTCAACAAGTTCCTCACCCCGCATGACAGATCAGTCCAGACGACTCAAGAAAATCAACCCACGAGTCCTGCATGAAGAAATTCCAGCCACTAGTGCCGATGAAACTGCTGCCGCTGAAAATCCTCAGACGCACATGTTGAGGATCAAGAAATTTCAAGTCAAGAACTGAACTTACGATTCCCGAGGTGGTGATGCAACTCATCGACACCCTCCGCCAAAGGTAAGAATCCGCTTCAACCAAACAAAAGTTCAAGGCTAAGATTTCTTTGTCGAGCATGTGTTCTTCACTCAATATAACTTATGACTCGCCGATTAGGAAGAGGCGCTCGACTGCCAACAAGCCAACTTCTATTCCTCGCTGCTTTTCAACAAGGACAAAATCTTCGATCATGCTCATATTCCTCATGTGGATATGGAGTCGCCGCTGTGCTTTGAGCCCGCCCTAAGTGTTCTTCACGATGGTGTCTTCTAACTTTTGCATCGATATGTGATTGGAATGAAGAGCTAATTCTTCGCCTATGCAACCCCGCACATCACCGAGATGAAGATGTGACTTCATGGGTCTTGGATTGATGACCGAAACACTCACTACAAGGCACCAGAAGTGAATTGCTTCGTGCTCTTCCACTCAGTCCTCCAGATGGTGCACGCCGATCTATGAAGAAAAGGAACTTTCAAATCACTATATGCAAGTGCCGATGAAGCCTTTGAAACCAAGGCAAGCTCCAAGGACCAAATTCCTCCAAGGAATTATTATATGTGCCTCAATACCATCGAATTTTGACAAGACTATGAGTCCTATCAAGGGCCACGACTCAATGATGAAGAAGTCGCTGGCATCATGAAGAATATGCTTTTCAACATCATCCCATGCCTCCAATTTCCATGATTTCTTCATGAGGACTCGCTAACATTGCCATGTCACCTTTTGAGTCAAGCCTTATGCACTTTGGATTATGAGATTCATCAGTCAAGATCTTCACCAATTACAAGGTCGACACTTTGAACCACCGCAGCTACCCGCCCCGATTGAAGTCCTCAAACGCCAATTGCCCACCGATGAAAAGGGAAAGGTCAGATAGATGAAGGCATTCGCCCATTGATGGACAGCCGCAAAGCAAAGATCCTACTCCACCAATGATGACTCGCCACACATGACTCAAAGAGAAATACCCCGCCACATAGTCCTCAAGCTATCGCACCTGTGGTGATGACTCGATCGTGAGTTACCCTCGCCTTCATCAAGGTTGATCGCAATCACTGGGTCAAACGTCAGGTACACTTCTTTACAACATGACCTCAACTCACAATGCAAGAAGAAAACCACTACTATCTTCATGAAACCTTCAACGCTCCTGGCTGTTCTTTCACATGTCTACAATGAAGAAGAACTGCAATCAATGGGACTCAAGGAAGAATTTGACCGGTCTGCATCCTCAAGAAATTCAAGAAGGTCAAAGTTCCTTCCTTGGTGGCTAGCCCTATTCTTCATCTCGCGACACCGATGAAAATGAAGATTTGGAAGACATCGCTGGTCCTACTTCAACGAACAACCTCATAATGTCAGGCGCCCGCCTTCAACTTGAAATTCTTCAAGAGCGTTAGTCCTCGCCGATCCTTTTGGTCATTCGATGACAAAGGGGAGAAATTTGAGTTAGTCTTCGCCGGTCTCGCTTTTGTCTATATACAATATTTTATTAAGTTACAACTCTCTTCTTCAAACCTTTATTGGATCGAGTTGTAATCTTAAACCCGATGGTGCTTTGATACTTTTGATGCATTATGCTTTTGCTCTATGCTTGATTAAGTAGTGTTGATATGCTGATCCTTGTTATGCTCGATCCTCATGAGCTCGGTGAAAATCTTCAAATCGACGGATCTGACACTAAAGTTTCAAATTCCTCACGCATTGGGCTCGATAATTTTATGCATTATTTTGCATGCTCTATATCATCAAGCACCATATTTCATCATGCATTTCAAATTCTCATATTATATGTCAAATGCGTATGAATTACAAGATATAGGGGAGATCTCCATGATTCAATTCTTCAAATGTGCATTGCCTCAAAAGCAAATTCTCACTATGCACATCTTCGGAGTTCTTCTATATCTTGCAATCAAAATCCCTATTATCAGATTTACACTTCATATATTTATCCTCGTTGAAAACTTAACTCAGATTGTCATCAATCACCAAAAAGGGGAGATTGTAACATCTAGTGCCCCTTAGTGATTTTGGTGTATTGAAGACTTATAGGTTAAGTAACTAATGCGCTTGTGAGTGTACAGTGTCTATAAGTCTATGAGGAGTTTGATATTTACAGGAAAGTTTAATTCTAAAAATGAATTTCTTCAACCAAGAATTTGATATTCTCAAGACTTTCAAGACTTTGAAAGTGAAGAAATTGGTGTGATCTCAAGACTTGGTATTCGCTGAGGAATATGAAGCGTGAAGACTTTTGTTTTCGTAGTTTCATTTTTCTTTCTTGAGTCATAGGAAACACTGCATCAAAAGGGGGTCGAGGAAATACTAAGGAAAAATTTCCATTTGATGCTCAACTCAAAATCCTCACCTACCAATCCTTCGAGTGAAGCTTTGAAATCTCTACATAGCTTCAACATTTCTTCAAAGGATGTAGACGGTCTTCCCGTCACCGAGGAATTTGTTCTGATCGAGGAGTTAGGAATTCGCCATAATTGCTTACACAAAGGAGGAACATGATAGCCCCGAGGAATTTGATGTTCCAATTTCCGATCAAGGCTGTAAGGCGCTACCTGTCCCAAAATATCTCCACCTAACGGTCATATCATTTAAGGGCATTTATGTCTTATCATGTCGGGCTGCTCCTAGGCTATAAATAGTCACCTCAACAACCACTAGTTGGTTGGCTGCCCGAGAGAACTTGACACTTGTCATTTGAGAGCAACCCATCCTCCGAGGACTTTGAGCGAAAATCATCAAGTGAGGAAAACCCAAAAACCAAACCCCCAACAAACCCAAAGTGATTGAGCATCATCAAGAAATTGATCCCTGTGATCCGACGCTTTTACCTTTGAAGACTGTGCTTCTTCCGCATTTAGAAGCGCCACGGTCTAGAGCATCCAAGAGGAATTGTGGATCGCCGAGTGACCAAGTATGTGAAGGTTTGAAGTCCTCAAGACTTACCACGAGTGATTGGACGAGGTCTGCGGCCTTAGTTCAAGGAGAATACGGTGAGGACTGGTGTCCCGAGCTGCGTGCTCAAGATCGGGTGTCCGGACTGCGGTCCTCGAAGTTTAAATACTCACCGCCCAACCAGACGCATAACCGAGACAAAGCAGCTTGAACTGGTCTACCAAATCATTGTCTTCACCAACCTAATCGGTTCTATTTCTCAACCCTTTCATTTCCTCACATTGTTCATATCTGTGTTTGAAGACTTTGATCAAGACTTTCTCAATTTCTCGCCCAATTTCTTCACCGCTTTGTCTTCATCTTGTGTTATCCCGTGATTACGCTTTTTTGTACTGTGATTGTCTTCATTTCATCATGATGACTATGCTTGTAATCTTATGCTTACTTCAGTACTTATTCCGCTGCATGTATTTCTTCGCTAAGGAATTTCACCGCAAATTCCTCATGAAGAATTTGTAAATTCATAAAAATCGCTATTCACCTCTAGTCGATATAACGACTTTCACCTCTCTCTTCTTCCGCAGGCCCAATAAGGCCTAACATTCTACGAATTTCAAGAATTCCCTGCATCTGCTAAAATACCAATCATTCTTAACCTTCTCGAATCTCAATATAGTCGCCCAAATGCTCTGGACCCCCGATCCTAAGTCACACCGTCTAGCATGTAACACATCATATCCTTGCGCCTCACGACGTATCCCTTTTACCGGGTGTCGGGTTACCATGGCCCGGGACCGCTTATGCCCTTTTGCCCACACGATATGATATAGTGTCGCTAGCATCCATATGACAAAGAACCCGGCCGGCGCATGCTAGTCGCGGAACCTTAAAGCGCGCTTAACTCTATGGGGACAGGCATACATGAATCACACATCGAGCATGTCGGTCATCAACGTGATATTCGGCTGTAGACCGGCCAGGATTCGCATCCCGGTCAGAAAGGGTGCCAGGCAGGATCTGACCAACACGCGTGAGGCTTCCCTGAAGGGACGTATATAGGAACGAAGTGAAACACATGCCGCCAAATAAAATGTCCACAGAGGTCAAGAAGGTGACTGCAACCGTACTGTACGGACTACTATCGTCAGAGCACGTAGACTACATTTCCCATAAGAGGCTAACAGGATAAACAACTAGGTTGTCTGGATTCCACATAGTATACAAGTTACATCACGACGCATAACATGCAAGTATGTGTTGTACAACATGGCATCACAACATAACGAACTCATATAGATAAAGGCTCAAGAGCCACACAAAGAATTAGTACAAACAGGGTCACATGACCCATCATTCGTGAGTATAAGCAACAAGCGGAAGCATTACATGTCCGAGTACGGCATCTACAAAAGGAAAAGGCTGAGAAGCCCTGATATTACAAGACCTCCCAGGTACAAGATCGAGCTGAGGTAACAAGCTACTCGTCAAGTCCAAGCGAACTACTAGTAAGACCAAAGTCTCCGCTGCAAAAACATAAAGCAACGTGAGTACAAAGGTACTAAAGAAGACTTACATCGATCCTATCATACATGCATTAGTGTCAAAAGGTAATGTGGGTTGAAGGCAAGCCAGCTTTGACTGTGGCTATCCCGTTTCACGACTACAAGAAACTCTTGAGGTGAGACAACGTACACGAGTCCACTAATCACCACATCAATACACTATTGGATTCATTCCTGCTCCATACGGAAGGCCATCCATAGCACTCACACTTGTCTTGAGCATTTTAGAGTATCCACTTCGTTGTCTATGTACCACGAAGCATCCAAGAAGTCCATAACCGAGGACACGGCTATTCAATAGATCATGATAACCCCGCAGGGTGTACTTCTTCACACACGCCTCGCCACTTACCGCCATACACGCCATGTATCTCGCAACCTTCAAGCGGAAGCTCGGCGAGGGTGTCGCCACGACCGACTAACCACACAAGACTTCTAGTCCGTGCTTATCGCCTATTCGGTTCCATCCGCAAGGAGATCCGCCGGTGTCGCCACGCCCCAAACGATGTGAGCAGGGTTCCTGCCCACCATCCGGTGCCACTTGGTACACCGTGCACCTGTGTTTAGTCTCGTTCTAAGCCCATTCTGCCGGGTGCCACTTGGTAGAAAAATAGCACTACCTACAAACACTAAACTAGTTGCGTACTCCGGACAGAGATCAAGTTGATTAATAAGTCGAGAGGGGTCGAAGCACGAACCCAATGTGTGGTAGTATCGAGTCATTGGACAAACATACATAGAACTCAAGGCTTAAGGACGTTCCAAAGGAGACAACCCACCATGTACTCCTACATGGCCTCTCACCGCTACTCTTTACCAAATCGTGTTCACACACTTCACTCTCAAAGATCGTAACATAGAACTCACTCCAATTCATTCCCAATGAATCAGACCACACAACTCTAAGCAATAGCAGTGCATAGCATGGTAGGAACACAACATGGCTCAATCAACTCTACACATGCTAGTGGGTTTTAACTATTTATCGTGGCAATGACAGTCATGCAGAGGAATGGGTTCAACTACCGCAGCACAAAGTAGTGTGAATCGCTGTTGTCCTAATGCAATAATCGAGAGCAGGAGCGAGAGATAGGATTGTATCGAATGAACAAGGGATTTGCTTGCCCGGTAAGTCATCAAGGAGGCACCGCCTACAGATGTACTGAACGCCTCCGAGCAGACCTATCGAGAAGGAACGGTGCCGCAATCAATACACAATCATATGCAACAATATGATGCATGAACATGGCATGTAGATGTGATGCTGTTTGAGTTAATGCAATGGTATTCGATTTGAATGAAGTCCATTTGAACCAAAGGTTCAAATGCAATTCCAAAGTAAGCTCTTATAAATGCCATTTTAGAGTTTCACTTATAGCATGTATAAGTTGGTTTGTCATGCATGAAACTAGTACAGATGGATAGATTGAATTTTCTGATAATTTTCATATATAAATTATTTCAATCTGAGCTACGGTTGAATTTCTATGAATTTTGAAGTTTTGAATATATTCGAATTTCCGATTTAAATTAATTCCAGAAAATAAATATTGCGCCAAGATCACGCAAGCATGACGCCGTCAATCAAGGCTGGTTGGTTAAAACTCGACGTGGGGCCACACGCCTGACACGGGTTAAACAGGGGTTATTTAATTTAATTAGAGATTAGGGGGGCAACCCACCGCCGCGTCGAGGGGAGTTAGTCGGTGATTAGCCTTGCTAATCACCGACGGGCCGGACCCACGGGCGGCTCAGCGACGGGTTCGCCGCCGGCGGCTCGGACGCTGGCGGAGTCATGTTTACGCCACGGGGCGCGGCTCGAGAGCACCGGGCGTAGCCTCGGCTCTCGCCGCACCGTGGAGCAGGCGGGACGAGCTGGGGGTCGGGTCACGGAGCGGAGTCAGCGGGCGCGCCGGAGCTCGGGTCGAGCGACGCGCGCGTACGGGACGGAGAACGGAGAGGGGAACGGGCGGAGCTCACCATGCTGCGGCTTAACGGGCGCGAGGCGGGAGGAACCGCGCCGTGGCGGCGTGAGGGATCTCCGCAACCGAGACGGAGACGGCGACACGGCGGGCCTGGGCTTCCCCGCCACGGATCGGGACGGGAGGTAGCAAAGGGCAAAGGAATTAGTGGACACGAGAGAGGGCGGGGAGACGGTGGCTACGGCGGCGCAGCTGCGCGCCTCGCATGCTCAAGGGGAGAGAGGGTGAGAGGAGAGGAGGAGCACGGGAAGGGGTGCGAGAGGTCGGTGGCTGCGTGGGAGGCCCCCTGGGCATCCAGACGAGAGGAGAGGCCAGGCAGGCAGTGAGGAGGCGGGCGTGGGCGGAGCTGGGCCACACGGGCACGCTGCCCATCTTCGCCGGGGAGGAAGACGACAGAGAGGAGGCGCATTGGCTGGGCTGGCCACCAATGCCAGTCAAAAGATAGTGTCAAATACAGAGCTAGGCGCTGTAAGTATCCCTTTATATTTCTTTTTCTAATTTTCTGACATTTGTTTGATTTATTTAAAATACTAAACTAATTTATTTAATTATGCCAATTTTTTAGGAGCTAACTATATTATTCCGTAGCTCCTCAACAAAAGGCACAATTTTTGGACAATATTTTATATATATAATAATATATATCCAAGGCAAATATTTATCAGATTCCAAATGCCCAAAATAAATATTATGAGATCCTAAAATATTGGTTAGTTGTTATCTCTCTCCAATATTTTCGAGAGGCCACATGAGCATTTTCTTGACCTTTTGGAGCAATTTTATTTAGGTCATTTCCAAAAGTGATTCTCGAGGGTTTCACAAATCCTCATTTCAAAATTAAATGGAATTTAAACATGATGCACAATGACTAGCTAGCCTTAGCATACCAAAGACTAGGATGTGACAACTCGCCTCACTTGAAAGAATCTCGCCCGAGATTCTGGGGTCGACGGAAGAAAGCGGGTACTCAAATAAGACGATCTTCTCGCCTGTGTAGCTTCTCTCTCGAATGATGAGACCATCAACCTTGAGAAACTTGATATTCGACGCCGAGTAACACGCTCGCTTGATCAAGAATGCGAACCGGTACTCTCGTATGTGAGGTTATCTGGAGATCAAGCGCTGTGGTCCACCTGGATAGGATCCGAGAAGCAACCGAGTTGAGAGACGGGAAGACATCATGAACTCGAGAAAGATGTGGGGTAGTTCCAACTGGTAGGCAACCTCCTCGCTTAGCGAGAATGCAAAAGGGCCAATGTAACGAGGAGCCAACTTGCCCTTGATAACAAACGATGGGTACCTTTAGAGGAGTAACTCAAGGTAAGCCTTGTCGCCAACTTCATAAGCCACTTCTTATGACGACGGTCATATCGGCTTTTTGACGAGATTGGGCTGTTTTCAAATTCTCAATAATGATGCGAACTTGCTCTTCTGCCTCCCCGGATCATGTCCGTCCAAAGAATTGTCTTTCACCGTTTCTCACCAGTTCAAAGGTGTTCACATCTTCGCCCATAAAGAATCTCAAAAGGAGCTTTGAGACCGGATTGATAGCTATTGTTATAAGCAAATCCTGTAAAGGAAGACATTTCTCCCAATCCATACCGAATGAGATAACGCAAGCTCTAAGCATGTCTTCGAGATTTGGTTGACCTTTCCACCCGACCACTTGACCGAGGGTGGAAAGCGGCATCAAGAAAAGATGGGTTCCCATGGCAGTTTGGAAACTCTCCTAAATGAGAAGTGAAAAGACTACCACGGTCTGAATTGATCTCTAGTGGAACACCATGGAGTGACACTATTCGAGAATGTATAAGTCAACGAGCTGACTAGCAAAGTGATACTCTCTAACAGAAGGAAGTGAGCCACTTTGGAAAGACGATCAACGATCACGAAGATAGCATTATTCCTTTCTTGGTCCTGGGAAAGCGGTGATGAAATCCATACCAACTTTATCCCATTTCCACTCGTGAATAGCTAAGGGTGAAGGGTGCCAAAGAAGCTTTGATGCTCGCTTAACGCCGACGCAAAACGCCACAGCTAGCAATAACCGCAATTTCTCTTCATCCTAGTCCACCGTAACCTCCGCGAGGTCCCGATACATCTTAGTACTACCGGATGAATTGTGAGAGGAGATTCACGCCCTTAAGAATCAGCTTGTCGAAGATGTTGTTTGGGGACCACCAAAGGTGCCCAAAGAAAACGACACCTCGATCATCTATAGAGAAATACCAGCAATACCTGGTAACGCTTTTGATCCGTAATCCCCGATCATGCTTCTCGGCTTCTATGATATGATCCACCAGAGTAGGTTTCGCCACCAAGGTAGAAAGGAACCGTGAGGAGCAATGTGAAGGTTAAGCTTACAAAATTCTCATGGAGAAGTGGTTACCTTGCTGCAACATGAGATTGTTGCAATAGGATTTACGGCTTAACGATCGCCATGACATTGGCTTTGCTCGTGTAGGTAATCCCTAGATCATAATTGTGATCAACTCCAACCAACGCCTTCGCCTAAGGTTCAAATCTGGTTGGGTGAAGATATACTTGAGACTCGGGTGATCGTGTAGATCTCTGCAACGCTTACCAAGAAGGTAATGTCGCCAGTGTCTTGAGTGCATAGACTATCGCCGCAAGCTCTAGATCATGTGTAGGATAATTCTCCTCATGTGGATGCAAATCGATTAGATGCATAGGCAATCACATGACGATCCCGCATAAGAATGCAACCTAGTCTCCGTCGTGAGGCCGCAAAGAGATAACAAAGTCTTTAGTGAAACCAAAGTGGCACTAGTATGGGAGCAGTAGTCAAACGCCTTTTCAGCTCCTCAAATCATCTCACACGGTGGGGACCACTCAAACTTTTTATCTTTCTTGAGAAGTTCCGGAGGGGTTGAAGCTACTTTGGAGAAGTTTTCAACAAAGCGCCATAATAGCTGGCTAGACCAAGGAAACTCCTAACTTGTTTAACGTTTTGTGGAGTCCAATCAAGAACGGCCTGAACTCTCCTGGATTGATGAAAATGCCCTTACCAGAGATTACGTGGCCTAGGTAGGTTACTTCCTGCAACCAAAATTCACACTTGGAGAACTTGGCATAAAGGCGTGCTCTCTGAGTTTTTCTAGCACAAGTCCGAAGATGTTCGCATGCTCTTCCTCATTCTTCGAGTAAATAAGAATATCATCGAGGTAAACCACGGCAAATTTATCTAAGTACTCCATGAAGATCGAGTTCATCAAGCCGAGAATGTAGCTGAGAGCTGGTTAGACCAAAGGACAGGACGGTGTACTCGCATCGCCATAACGAGGACAAAGGCTGTCTTGGGAATGTCTCCATCCCCTTCGATCTTGATTTGATGGTAGCCCAACCTCAAATCCATCTTAGAAAAGACTCCAGGATCCATTGAGCTGACTTCATACAGTGTCGTTGATCTTCGGGAGCGGATACTTGTTCTTTATCGTGACCAAATTAACGGACGATAATCTACAACTATCCCGTTCCATTTCATCCTTCTTCATTGACGAGGACGAGCGTTTCCAAGGTGAAGAACTAGGACGCGATGAAACCTTTTGCAAGGACTCATCGTTGTTTCTAAGCCTGCTAGTTCTTAAGGTGCCATCTTATAAGGTCTCCTAGAGATTGGGGTTGTCCCCGGATAAGTATCTATGGATTAACTCTACATCCTGCCATGTGGAACACCTGCAGCTCCTCCGAAAACATCCGGAAAGTCACGGACTACGGGATATCTTCAAGGTCCTGAAGAGGGCTGGCATTAAGTGAATAGAGTTGACGCTTGCAACTCTAGTGGAGACAGTGACTATCTTAAGCGAGCGGTGTGTAAGCTGAACAGACCTAGTGAAACAATCAATCTTGGCATGATGAATGTCATCCAGTCCATACCCAAGATGATGTTAATATCTCAAGACTTGAGGCCACCAAAGGAGGCAAGGAATACAAGTCTGTCATCAAGGACTTCGCTACTATGGCTTATACAAGAAGTTTCCTATTTGGATCTCGTGGAGTTTGAATGACTACGGAGAGGGTATATCACAAAATGATATGTTGTGCAAGTTAGCATAGCTTTTAATGAAGGAATGAGATGCTCCAAGATCAAATAGAACCGAAGGATGACAATTGACAAGGAGTGTACCAAGAACGACATCCGGATCATCATGAGCGCCTTTAGCTGAGACGTGATGCACACATCCACGCTCAGCGGAGCTGACTTGACACCGATCATCTGCGTGATGGCTTAACACAGCACAGCTTCTGGCTGGGTGGAGCATAACGGCTTGAGAGCAGCCACGCGTATAGTGTCCCCGCCTCCGCATGTGAAGCAAGTCCGAAGTTGGACGTGACCCAGATTGACAAGTGGTCTACCAAGAGGCCTGGTGGAGCATGTAATCGAATCGGTGAGGCGGGATGGGATGGCCCGTGAATATCCGGTGGAAGAGCAGAGTTCGAATCAAACCGCGTTTCGCGAACTAGAACCGAGGAAGAAACCAATTCACGGTGGTGCTTTAGACTCGTAAGTGAGCTGAGCTGTCTCGCATTAATGGCCTTGTTCACAAGAGCTTGGAATGTATCACAATGGTGCAGGTGGAGGTCACGACGCAACTTGGGGTTGAGACCTTCCGAACCTAGCTCGCTTTTGGCGCCCGTGGACACTTCTTCCGGGGCATAACGGGCAAGGTTCTCAAACTCTCGTCAGAAGCATCAACAGCCATCTCACTGGGTGAAACTACGTAACTCTTCTCTTGCGATCGATGAGGGCTTCAGAATGTGATGCTCGCGAAAAGCCTCGTGAAATCTCCGTGTTGAATCGACCAGCGGAAGCATAGCTCATAGTTCTGCCACCAAAGACTAGCATGACCTTCCGTGGTATGCAGCATAGGTGACCTTGTCATCTTCAGACACGCTTATGAACGCAACTTATGAGTGATGCTACGGGTTACCATCGCATCGAGTGGCTCGATGGAATGATGAAAGGTAGGTGGGTGCGTTAATGAAGTCATGAATGGTTGCAAACCCTTTGGACCGAAAGTGCGTGTTCTCTCGACACGCGCTAACAAACGGTTAGACTCACGCTTGTTCCTTCCATTTCTAACATGAACCCCGCAATGAAGGCTGGTCGGAGGATCCTCATCCTTCCATCTCCGTGGTTCGCTACGAGCAATGTAACTTCGCTTAACTCGATGACATCCTCGAGAAACGAAACCAAGGACGGAATCACATCACTACATACGAAAATGTGGGACACCGATATTAGTAACTCTCAACCTCCGGGCAATTCCGCAGCATAACGGCAAAGAAATGTTCAAAATGAGACATTCTCGCAAAATGGGGTAGCACCATACTCAACATCATCATCAAAGGTTCTGGATAATACTAAACATGCTATACCGAGGGTACTCAAAACTGGGTAAGACTCGATCAACCAATCCTATGGGACTACGGAAATAGTAACACGTGATCCCGACAGATGTAAGAGATAGCCTAGTTCCTTAACCCCGAGGAAAGATAGGACGACTCAGATCGAGGCATGAGAATTTTAGTAAACCCTAGTTGTTTTAAGGGGGGGTGTCTGCTCGCCTTCCCCATTTCAAATTCAAATGAAATTTAAACATGATGCACAACCCTAATGCATGGTATATCTGGATGTGACAGGATTTGCATTTCGGGTAAGTCATCAAGGGAGGCACCGCTCATAGATGTGCACTGAACGCCTCCCAGAGCGGTGACCTATCGAGAAGGAACGGTACGTGCAATCAATACACAATCATATGCAACAATATGATGCATGAATACATGTAGATGGATGCCGCTTTGAGCATGCAACCGGTATTCGATTGAATGAAGTCCATTGAACCAGGTTCAAATGCAATTCCAAAGTAAGCTCTTATAAATGCCATTTAGAGTTTCACTTATACAGCATGTGGCGTTGGTTTGTCATGCATGAAACTAGTACGTATGGATAGATTGAATTTTTCTCATAATTTTCATATATAAATTATTTCAATCGAGCTACAACGGAATTTCTATGAATTTTGAAGTTTTGAATATATTCGAATTTCTATTTAATTAAATCCGTAATAAAATATTGCGCCAAGATCGCTAAAGCATGACGCAGGTCAATCGCGGCTGGTTGGAAATAAACCTGGACGGTGGGGCCACACGCCGCGACACGGGTTAAACAGGGGGTTTAATTTCAATCTAAGTCGTTATGGCGCTCGGGGCCCATCAGAGTGTCAGGGGTAGGTTATTGGTGATTAGCCTTGCTAATCACCACCTGGCTGTGGCCCACTCGACGCGTCGGGCGAGGTCAACGGTCAAACCCCACCGCGTTAAGCCGCCAGCAGGCCGAACGCGACGGAGGGTCGCTGACCTGCCTCCGCGTAATTAAAAGGGCCGTGGAGACCATCTCCGATGAGCCGGTGCTCGCAAGCATCCAGCGGGGACATGCGGAGATCAGGGGGGTGTGAGTCACGGAGCGGAGCTTTGGCGGCGCCGGAGTTCGGGTGGAGAGGGGAAGAGGGCTGCAGTAACGTGCATGGACGGAGTGTGCTAGACTTCGAGGATGCACTCAATGCGGTGCGCCGGACGCGTTTGCACGGCCGTAGCCACGACGGGCGACATGGCCGGGCGGCGAGGGGCACTCGACCGAAGGGGCGGGGTACACGGCGAATCGAGCATGGAAGGTAGGATAGGTAGAGGAGCCCACGCGATCCGGGAGCTGGTTGGCCTTTGGGAAGCGCTGACGGCGTAACGGCGTGGCGATCTCGGCATGAGATGGAGAAGAGGGCGGCGATGTCATGGCGGTGCCCTGTCATATGGGTTTGACAGAGGGGCGGTCGACGACGCGAGCTCGGGACGCCTGATGTTTCCTCAAGGGCGCGGTGGCTACTTGGCTACTACGAGCCAAGGCGCGGTATGCTCTTGTGCGGTGGGAGAGAGAGTCCAGGAGGGGAGGAACGAGAGAGGAGGAACTGGCTGTGGCGCGGGCGACGCCCCGGCATCCAGTATGGCGGGAGGGAGGCCAGGCAGTGCAGGTGGCGTGGCCGGGACGCTGGGTCACACATACGGGCGCAGGCCCCCTGCCCTCCCCGGGCGCGAGGAAGGGGACGGTCGGGCGCCACAATGCTGGGTCATTGCCAAAGGCAAGTCAAGATGTGAGCTGTCATGTGGGAGGTGTGCCTGTAAGGGTTTTACCTATTTTGTTTCCTTTTTTTAATATTCTCGACATTTGTTTGATTTATATAAAATACTAAACCAATTTATTTAATTATGCCAATTTTATATGAGCTAGTAATATCTGCAGCTCTTTCACAAGAGGCACAATTTTTGGACAATATTTTAAATATATAATAATATATCCACGGCAAATAATTGTCGTGATGACCTAAATGCCCAAAATAAATACTTATAGATCCTAAAAATATTGGTTAGATTGTTATCTCCTCGCCAATATTTTCGTAGAGGCCACATGACATTTTCTCTGACCTTTTGGAGCAATTCTTTTTATTTAGGTCATTTCAAAAGTGATTCTTGAGGGTTTCCCACAAATCCTCATTTCAAAATTAAATGGAATTTAAACATGATGCACAATGACTAGCTAGCCTTGAGCATACCAGCACTAGGGATGTGATGACCTCGCTTCGCTTATCAAGGCCGTTGACCCTCTCCCTGAGGTGGAGGATGACCCAGCCACGCCTGACGTGTCTCGGCTCTCGGCCCTATATGTCCACCTCCCCGGGAGGTCCAAATTTGACTAAGTCCCTAATATGTGATATTTTGTTATTTTCATTGCATCATAACTCTGCATGTAGCTCCTTTCATGTGTGTAATATGTCAAAATGTTCGTCTCAAGAGTAGATCATTTCATCTCATTGCATCATTTTCATTTGAGCTCATCTTGATGCCTGAAATGCTGTTGAAGAGTGCTATGTGATGTTAGTTCTGATTTTTATCAGAACTTGCACTTTTGTCATTTTTGCCATGATTGATGTGTGCATCCTATGAACTTGAGTCCTACATGTGTTTTGTAATATGCCATGCCATCTTTCCAGTGGTACTTATGTATTTTTGTGATCTATGGTGACTAGCACAAGCATGCAAACTAGGTGTCTTGTTGTTGTGATTCAGCCCTGTTTGCGATATTTTGATGCCATGTTAACTTGATGCTACCGAGAGATCCATGCATATTTTGAGATACTTCAGTAAGGATGTTTTGTTAACATGTCTTGCTCTATCCATCCATGCCCTTGTTTGCAATTATGGAGTGCCATAGCTTGAGTCAATCGAGCTCTACTTTTGCTATATCAAATGTTTCCCGGCAGATTGTATACATGTTTTTGTTCTTGCCATGTATGTCTTCTATGCCATGTCTTCTTGATGTATGTATGCTTAGTTTTCATATAAGGCTCTGTAGTGAGTGCATTGAGCTTGTAAACATGCCTACTTGTTATCAGTTTTTGACATGCCATGTTGCTGAATCTGTTAACTAAACTTTCGATATTGACATGGGTGTTACTATATTTTCTGATCCTTTTGGCTTATGGTCACAAAGGACTTTTGTTCTATGCTTTAGTAGATTCATGCCATGCCTTTGTTTGCCATGATAAGTTCCTGTAACATGTTGTTTCATAGCTCTAAACATTGCAACCTGATGTTATTTCTCCAATGCTAAACTTATTATTTGCAATCTTGCCATGTCATTTTGAGCATGTTCTAGTTGATTTCGAGATAAGTGTTCATGTTTTGTAATGCTTTACCTGTACATCATGCCCATGCCTTTGTTTTCATGTTGAGGTGCTGTAGCATGTTGTTTTGATGCTTGCAATATGCCTAGTTGCTGTTTTGGACAGATTGTTGTCATATCTTGTATAGTGTGTGTGTTGAACCGCTGTCTGCTTTTGAGTGTGTTCTATATGAAACTTGCTTGATTTTGCATGTAGTTTCATATTATCATGTTGCATCCTTGTTTTGAGGTGTTTGCTTGATGTTTGTATGCATTTTGCATCAATGCCATGTTTATCTTGTTTTGCTCATATCTTCTAGGCCGAGCTCAATCTAATGAACTTTATATGTAACTTGACTAGAATTTGTAGATCATCGTGGTGCATCTTAACTTGCTGTTTAACAACTTGAACATAAGTTTATTCAGATCTGGACCAATTTCGAAATTTGCATATGAGGACTTACGGAATTGTTATATGTTGTTCCGCCTCATTTAAACTTGCCTTGATGTGTTGTTCTTGTTTGCATCATCTCTGCCATGAGTAGCTTCATGTAGCTTTGTCATGCATCATGCTTGTTTGTGCATCATGCCTTGTTCATGTGTGGTGTGTTTACTATGTTGTGTGCTTCTTCTTGTTAGTTCCTGCTTCGCTGCGATCGTGAGGATTCGCTGCTCACGCTTGGTTCGGCTTCATCCGCTCATCTTCTTCATGGACTCGCTCTTCTTGCGGGATTTCGTGCAAGATGACCACACCGGATCTCACTACTATCATTGCTATGCTAGTTGCTTCGTTTCTATCGCTATGCTGCGCCACTCATACCGCTTATCAAGCCATCCCAAATTGCCATGTCACTCTAACCTTTTACCCTTCCTAGCAAACCGTTGTTTGGCTATGTTACCGCTTTGCTCAGCCCCTCTTATAGCGTTGTTAGTTGCGTGAAGATGAAGTTTGTTCCTTGTTGAACATGGAGATGTTGTTCCTGTTGAACATGTTTACTTTTGGGAACCGCAACACAACCCACCCCTAAGGTCAGCGCTATGCGTGCGGCCCCAAAGATGCTACAAACACCAAAACTACTTGCAACTCCCGACTATGAACAGGGGTGGTTAAGAAGTTTAGAGGGTCCATTGGTTTCGGGCCCAATGCGTGGTAGTAGCTAGTTCATGGATCACAAACACAGATCTCAGTTCTTAAGTGCGGCCTCAATGAAACAACCCACCATGTACTCCTACATGGCCTCTCATCGATACCTTTACCAAATCGTGTTCAACACTTTCACTCTCGAACCAACACAACCTTTCACTCCAGCTTCATCATCCCGATGAGCCGGACTGACACAACTCTAAGCATAGCAAGCATAGCATGGTAGGAATCACAAACATGGCTCAATCAACTCCTACACATACTAGTGGGTTTCATCTAGTTACCGTGGCAATGACAGTCATGCAAAGGAAGTGGGTTCAACTACCGCAGCACACAACAGTTGAATCGCGTTGTCTTAATGCAGAAACGAGAGCGAAGCGAGAACATGGGTTTGTATCGAATGATCAATGAATTGCTTGCCCGATGGAACTGGGGTGGAGAACTGCCTTCGATGGGTAGTCGAGGTTATCTTCAAGCAGAACCTATCATGAAAACACACCAAATAAACACACAAGACAATATGCAACAATATGATGCATGCTATGACATGGCAAGATGGATGTGTGTTGGCCTAATGCAAGTTGAAAGAATAGGGATGAACTCATTTGAATCAAGGATTCAAATGATAGTTCATTTGAGTTAGACCTAATGGTGCAATTCTTATTCTGGTTATTCAGCATAGTTAACTTGTTTTAACATGCATGAAACCTGTACCAATGGATAGAGTTTATTTTTCTGATAATTTTCATATATAAATCTTTGCATTTGGAGTTATAGAATAAAAGTTATAAGCATTTGAAATTTGATTTATATTCTGGAATTTACTATATAAAAATAAATCCAGAATTTGAATTAATCGCCAAGATGAGGTCAGCGTGACGTCAGGGTCAACGGGTCGTCCAGGTCAAACTGACCAGTGGGACCCAGATGTCAGGTTAGTTTAACTAATTAGATTAATTAGAACTAATCCTAATTAGTTAACCGGGGTCCACCTGCCATTGACTCGATACAACAACAGGCCCACGGACAGGTCAACTCGCCGGCGCTCAGCCGCGGCCGAGGCCAAAGCGCGGAGCAAAGTGCTTTTGCACTTTCCGGCATCAAATGAGGCGCGGGAGCATCAGCGTGGAGCTGGAGATGAGCCGCGGTGTTTGGTGGGGTCGATTGGGTTAGGGGTGGCGGAGTTGGCGCCATGCGGCGAGTCGGGCGGCGGCGGGCTCGGGTGATGTCGGGTTTGTTGTTAGGGGCAAAGTGAGGCGTGGAGTGCATAGTTAGGTCCAGCGCAGCTCGGTGAGTGCGATGGACAGGTGGCGTGGCCGTTGGGTGGCCGGAGCCTCGTCGGCGACGAGCTCCGCATGCGGTATCGCTCGGGTGATCGACGTCGCGCTGCGTTGTGGTGCAAGAGGAAGAGAGCGGAGAGGACGGGGAGTAGCCAGCTCACAGGAACCCAGAGAGAGCCTCGCTGGGTCGGGGACGGTTCGATCGGCGGCGGCGGCGATGGGGATCTCTGGCGGTGGCGGAGTCGGGCGAGGTCGGTGCGGTAGCTTCTGGGCGAAGCAAGAGCCCGGAGCTTGGCTTGTTCGACGGAGTCGACGACGGCAGGCGACCGGACAAGGTCTCGTGGCTGGGACGACGGTGGCTACGGCTCTGACGGAGGAGCGGCGACGGTGGCGTCGGCCATGGCGAGGGAGATCGAGAGAGAGGAGCAGGGGGAGAATGGGGTGTCCTGGGGTCGGGCGACGACGCGAGGTCGCCCAGTGCGGCGGGTTACGAAGAGGTGAAGCAGGCGGCGACCAGCTGCGTGGGCGCCTGGGCTCGCCGGGCATTCAGGCTGCTCTGCTCAAGCCGAGCCAAGCAGCTGTTGGCCTTGGTTGCTGGGCTGGGCCGGCAGGTGGGCTTGGCGCTGAGCGGCAGTATGTTTTCCTTTTTAAGCTTTTTCCTATTTTCTATAACTTTGTTGGGGTTTTTAAAAATACCAAAACCATTTTAAAAATTACCAAAATGCTCCTGGTCACTTGTTGGAATATTCCCAACATGAAACATTCTGGTTTGGCAATTTTGAACATTTAAAATATTTTTCATAATTTGAAATGCTTATTTCAAAACTTGTGAATTAATTCTAGAACCCTTAGATGACCTAGAAAATGGTTCACCTTCTTTGACATGGGTTCTCGAACCCAAATAAAGAGGATGAGCATTTTGAAGGGCATTTCGATTCATTGAAATAATTTTAGTAAACCCTAGTTGTTTTAAGGGGGGTGTTCGGGGTTTCTGCCTTCCCCATTTCAAATTCAAATGAAATTTAAACATGATGCACACCCTAATGCATGGTCTATCCGGGATGTGACAACTCACCCCACTCAAAAGAATCTCGTCCCGAGATTTAGGATATGTTGCGTAAAAAGGTGGATACTCAAGTCGAAGACGATCCTCCCTTTCCCAAGTTGCTTCTTGCTCGGAATGGTTTGACCATTGAACCTTTAGAAACTTGATATTCCGACGTCGAGTGGTACGCTCGGCTTGGTCGAGAATACGAACGGGGTATTCTCGATAGGTGAGGTTATCTTGGAGATCAAGCGTTTCGTGGTCCACTCCACGGATAGGATCCGAGAAGCAACGCCTGAGTTGGGAAACGTGGAAGACATCATGGACCTTGGAAAGATGCGGAGGTAGTTCCAATTGGTAGGCAACTTCCCCTCGTTTGGCAAGAATGCGAAAGGGTCCAATGTAACGAGGAGCCAACTTGCCTTTGATACCGAATCGATGGGTTCCCTTTAGAGGGGTAACCCGAAGGTAAGCCTTCTCGCCAATTTCATAAGCCATAGGCTTATGCTTGCGGTCATATTGGCTCTTTTGACGAGATTGGGCTGTTTTCAATTTCTCACGAACAATGCGAACCTGCTCTTCTGCTTCCTGAATCATGTCCGGGCCAAAGAGTTGTCTCTCCCCGGTTTCTGACCAGTTAAGAGGCGTTCGACATTTTCGTCCATAAAGAACTTCGAAAGGGGCTTTGCCCAAGCTGGCTTGATAACTATTGTTATAAGCGAACTCGGCGAATGGAAGGCATTTCTCCCAATTCATGCCGAAAGAGATGACAGAAGCTCGAAGCATATCCTCTAGGATTTGATTGACTCGTTCTACTTGACCACTTGATTGGGGATGGAAAGCGGTGCTAAAGGAGAGACGAGTTCCCATAGAGTTTTGGAAACTTTCCCAAAATCGAGAGGTGAAGAGACTACCACGGTCGGAGTTAATCTCTAATGGAACACCATGAAGAGACACTATTCGGGAGATGTACAATTCAGCTAGCTGGCTAGCGGTTATACTCTCGCGAACGGGTAGGAAGTGGGCTACTTTGGAAAGACGATCAACGACAACGAAGATAGCGTTATTCCCTCTCTTGGTCCTGGGAAACCCGGTAATGAAATCCATACCGATTTTATCCCATTTCCATTCAGGAATTTCCAAAGGTTGAAGGGTACCAGCAGGCCGTTGATGCTCTGCTTTAACTCGACGACAGACGTCGCAATTAGCAATGTATTGAGCGATTTCTCTCTTCATCCTAGTCCACCAAAACCTCTGGCGTAGATCTTGATACATTTTAGTACTACCAGGATGAATGGTGAGAGGAGAGTCATGAGCTTCCTTAAGGATCAATCGCCTCAAAGTTGCGCACCTTGGGAACCACTAGACGGTCTCCAAAGAACACGACACCTTGTTCATCAATGGAGAAACAATCTGCGACTCCTTTCTTGATGTTTCTCCCGATACGGGAGATTCCGGATCTACCTTCTCCGTGCTTTGATGATCTGATCCGTAAGGTAGGTTTCGCCACCAGGGTGGAGAGGAATCCTCGAGGAACAATGTGAAGATTAAGCTTACGAAATTCCTCGTGGAGAATTGGTTGACTTTGTTGTAACATCAGATTGTTACAATAAGATTTGCGATTTAGTCGTCAGCCATGACATTGGCTTTGCCTCGGGTGTAAGATATTCCTAAGTCGAAATCTGTATCAACTCGACCCAACGCCTTTGCCTCGAGATTCAAACCGTTGGGTGAAGATATATTTCAGACTTTGGTGATCAGTAGATTTCGCAACGATTACCCGTAAGGTAATGTCGCCAGGTTTTGAGTGCATGAACCATCGCTGCAAGCTCTAGATCGTGTGGGGGTAGTTATCCTCATGTGGACGCAACTGTCGAGAAGCGTAGGCAATCACATGACGATCTTGCATGAGTATGCAACCTAGTCCTTGTCGCGAGGCGTCGCAATAGATAATAAAGTCCTTAGAGAAATCTGGTGGAACAAGTACGGAGCAGATGTCAGCGTCTTTTCAGCCTCGAAAGCTGATCTCGCATTTGTGGCGCCCATTCGAACTTCTTATCTTTCTTGAGGAGTTCGGTTAGAGGTTTAGCAACTTTAGAGAAATTCTCGACGAAGCGGCGGCAATAGCTCGCTAAACCGAGGAAACTCCGAACTTGCTTGACCGATTCAGTGGAGTCCAATCGAGGACGGCTTGAACTCGCCGGGATTGACAGCAATGCCCTTACCGAGATTACATGTCCTAGATAGGTCACTTCGCAACCAGAATTCACATTTAGAGAATTTGGCATAAAGGCGGTGCTCTCAAGTTTCATCAATACTAGCCTTAGGTGTTCGCATGTTCTTTCTCATTCTTGAGTAGATGAGTATATCATCGAGGTATACCACTTACTAATTTATCCAAGTACTCCATGAAGATCGAGTTCATTAACCGAGAGAAGGTGGCTGGAGCATTGGTTAATCCGAAGGACATGACGGTGTACTCAGATTGGCCATAACGAGTGACAAAGGCCGTTTAGGAATGTCCTCGTTTGATTTTGATTTGATGGTAGCCCAACCTCAAATACATCTTGAAAAGATCGAGGATCCAATGAGCTGATCATACGGTCGTTGATCCCGGGAGCGGATACTTGTTCTTGATAGTGACCAAATTGACAATGTCGGTAATCTACAACCATCCGATCCGTACCATCCTTCTTCTTGACGAAGAGGACGGGCAAGCCCATGGAGAGGAACTAGGACGGATGAAACCCTTTGCAAGGACTCATCGAGTTGTTTCTTAAGTTCAGCTAGTTCTAGGGTGCCATCTTATAAGGTCTCCTAGAGATTGGGACGGTTCCGGAATAAGATCTATCACGAACTCGACATCCCCGTCGGTGGAACACCGCAGTTCTTCCGAAAGACATCCGGAAATCACGGACTACCGGAATATCTTCGAGGTCCGGAAGAGGGTTGGCATTTATGAGTAAAGTGGCGCTTAGACACTCGGGTTAAAACATCCACCGCTTTTGCCCAAGGAAGGGTAAGTTGAACAGTTCTAGTAGAGCAATCAATCTTAGCATAATGGGCTGACATCCACCCATACCCAAGATGATGTTTATGTCCGAGGACTTGAGAGCTATTAGAGATGCAAGAAAGACTAATCTGTCGACAAGAATTTCATTCCCATGACTTATTCTAGAGGTTTGCCATCTAGAACCAGGAGTTTGATTTCCATGGAGGTAGGCATGTCACGAATGTGGTGTTGTGTAATCGAGCATAGCTCTCGAAATAAATGAATGAGATGCTCCAAGATCAAATAGAACAGTTGCGGATGGCAATTAACAAGAAGCGCATCGAGGACGGCGCTGGGATCCTCATAAGTTTCTTCAGCAGAGACATAGTTGACATGGCCACGAGCGGTGCCAACTGGTTTGGCATAGGGCATCTTTCCGCTGGCTTGCCGCGCCAATGACTTTCCATTTGATTGGGGTTGTTCTGGGACACTCTCGGATATAGTGGCCTGCCTCTCCACACTTGAAGCAAGTGATCACATTTGGCCGTGGAGCAGCACTAGCAGTTGGACCTCCATAAGTCTTGGGTGGAAAATACGGTTGGTTGGGGCGAGGCACCTCAAGGATGGCCTTGGGTGTACCTGGGTGGTAGAGCCGATTTGGAACCCAAACCCGCGCTCGGGATCCAGAGCGGATGACGATCCGTAATCACGGATGTGTTTGCGTGAAGCCTCAAAATCAGTCTGCCTGGGCCGCGCCGATAGCCTTATTGACTAGCTTCGGAAAGAGGTACACTCATGCGAGGCGAAGATCTCGGCGTAGCTCAGGGCTAAGTCCCTTACGGAACCTTGCCTTCTTAGCATCGGTAGAAACTTCTTCGGAGCATAACGTGCTAACCTCCCAAATTCACGGCCGAGGCATCCACCGTCACCGCCTTGGGTGAAACTGCAAATTCCTCATGTTTGCGGTCCATAAGACCTTCGAATATGGTGCTCATGGAAGGCGGCACTCAATTCATCCCAAGTTGTAACTTGTCCAGCCGGACGATAGCCTCATAATTTTCCCACCGTGAGACGGGGCCTTCAAGATGATAGGCGCAAAGGTAACCTTGTCGCCTCAGCCACGCTAGCGGAACGCAGCTTGTGGTGGATATCGCGGAGCCAATCATCTGCGTCGAGAGGCTCGACGAACATTTGAATTTTGGAGGATATAGCTTGACGAAATCGTTGAGTGAAACCATATCGCTTTCTTGGCTGGCGTGTTGTGTTTTGTTCAATCCGCCCAATAAGCGGTTGGTTTCACGCTTATTATGCTCGCTTCAAAGATCACCTCGGCCAAAGATGGCGGTTGCGGCGATTCACATTTCGCTGCTGCGGGCTTCTCCCTGCTCTGGAGCAGCAGGAGTGTTTCGAGTGTTGACCATCCTGGGAGACAAAGCAAGGTTTAAACCAGGAGGGCAGAATTTAACAAGGAAGTGCGGAAGGTAATGGACAGCATGGAATGCAAAGATGTTCATCCGTATGACATGGTAATATAAAACTGCCATATATATATATACCATCGGTCATACACACCATTCATAGTTTAGTACAAGCCTGACGGAGTACAACTATAAGGAAAGGCGTTACATCTCATCGGAAGCAATCCAACTCCTATACATTATTTTTCTACACTTCCGGAATGATACACACTAAGTCGTATTCCACGAGTCACGCAGGACGGTGGAAATACAACTAGTACCATACTAGGAATACTACTACTATCTCGTGCAGCTCCATAGTAGTCCTCATAGAAGTCACCACCTGCACTGAAGTGGAACATGATCGTCCGGAAATGCATAAATCTGGGGCCTGTGGACCATAAGGACTCGGATGTGGCCGTGGACCAACAGACGGTGGCGACGAGGCCCACGAGGAGGAGTGATGCTCCAACCTCACGCCACTCCATAAAGTCCGCGACTCTCCCGCACGGGTACAAGTCTCTCATGTCCATATATCCGCTTGCACGGCAGGTGCAAACCTAGTCGAGTAGCCCAAAGGTCGAACGGGCATTAAAAAGCTCCATACGCAAGGCCCGGTTCTCACGGTCCTTGTCCTCCAAAGAACTCAAGAGTGGTACGAAGGAGTGAGTCCTCATGGGATGCATCGCTGTACAAACCCTCAAGGTAGCCATGCGCCCTGTGAAGGGATGCCGCATATAGCGGAAATCGTTGTTGCTCAGAAAGCAGTTCGCTCGAATAATAGTCATCATGGAATAGGCTGCATCTTGTGCATATTCCGATAGTGATTCCGAGCCCATAAGAACAAAGTGAAGTGGCTCAAGAGCTCGGGATAAGATGGATAAATCCGAACCGTGCATAGATATTGGCTTTGATTGAAATCCTAAACTGCTCCTCGGCGGTATATTCAGGATACCATCGATAACCAGCCTCAATCATCACCCTAACCAACATGGCCGTGTGACCGCACACATCAATGCAACGAGTCAAGTAACCACTTGGTTCGGGAACGGTGGCCATCTCGAAAGCACAGCCACAATGCAAGGCATTAGAATTTCTAGGAAAATCGGGCAGCATAACATCTCAAATGCTCAAAATCAGATTTGAGACATTCAAAATCAGATTGCAAAACCACTCAACAACATCATATCAAGGTTACGGTTCAAAAGATAGCATACTAGAATTTAGTAGCACCGAATCGAGGATGTAACCAACAATCCTATAAGTTACTACGGATTAGTAACACGTGAACCTGATAGAGAGAAGAGAGCCTAGTCCTAAACCCACGCCGAATGAGAAGAGGATGACTCAGATCGAGGGCATAAGGTAAAGGAGTAAAAGAGCCTTACGCTCCTCCCACAATCAATTCCCTACATATAACTAAAGCATTTCTAGACTCAACTTCAACCAGTTTGGCTTAGCGAACCTACAGCAGCCCCGCTCGATGCCAACACCGCAGACCCCGATTCCAAGTCACATCGACCTAGCTGGTAACACCTCATATCACTTTGCGCCTCACGCACGGTATTCCCACGGTGTCGCCTTACCATGCCCGGGACCGCTTACGCCTTTTGGCTCACGATATGATAGTGTCGCTAGCATCCACATGACAAAGAACCCGGGCCGACATGGCTAGTCGTGAACCCAAAGCGGCACTAACCTATGGGGACAGGCATACATGAATCACTTCGAGCATGTCGGTCATCAACATATGAACTCGGGCTGTAGCACTGGCTAACAGGACTCGTATCCCGGCTGTAGCAGGCTAGGCAGACTCGAGTATCACCGCGGACATTTCCCGAAGGGATGTATATAGGAACGAAATGAAACACATGCCGCCAGTCAAGTGTCCAAGCAGTAGTGTTTGGGCTAGCAGGACTCGTGAACCGGGCTGTAGCGGACTACTATCGCCGTAAGCACGAGACTACATTTCCCCATATGAGAGGCTGCCGAGGATAAACAACTAGATTGTCGGATCCCACTCATACCAAGCATTTCAATCATACACGCATTATGCCCGATATAAGTAAATACAACAAGGCATCACAACAAAACTCTACAACTCAAGTACTTTATTTAAGAGGCTCCGAGAGCCATACATAACATATTCATACAGGTAGGGTCACATGACCCAACACTCAAGTCATACAATCATACAAGCACATGCGGAAGCAAAGTAGTCTGAGTACGACTCTAGAAAGAAAGAAAGCTTGTTGGAGCCTTTCTATCTACAATGGCCCTTCACAAGTCTTAGATTGCCACCGGGTGGCTAGCTTACTCGTCAAGTCAACATCTACATAGAATCCGTCGGAGGGTAGTATAGTCCTCCAAAATATTGATTAAGCAAACATGAGTACAAAAGTCCTCAAGAAGTCTTACCACGTAATCCTATCATACATGCACATTCTCAAGAAGGAGGTGGAGTTATTTGCAGCAAGCCAGCTTTGACTCTTGGCTAAGCTATCCCACGTGACACACTTTGTAAAGCATTTTGTCGCATACCGAGTCCACTAATCACCATCACAATACTCCACCGTGGATCCTCTCTCGTCATCCCCGAGAGGGCCATCCACGATACTCACACTTATCTTGAGGCTTTTAGTAGTATCCATTTACTTGTCTATGAACTGATATAGGTAACCCGAAGTCCTTCTCCGTGGACACGGCTATTCAATAGATCATATTCAACCCTGCAGGGTATACTTCTTCACACACGCTCACCACTTATCGCCGCTTACGACATGTACTCTGCAACCTTCAAGCGGAAGCCCAACGTGGGTGTCGGCCACAGCCTACCTAAACACTCAAGTCCCTAGTCCAGTTTATCGCCTATTCGGTTCCATCCGCAGGAGTCCGCCGAGGTTTCCCATACTTCCCGAACGATGTGCAGGGTTCCCGAGATACCAAACGGGCACTCGGACATCGACCACGGTGCCTACCGCAACACAACCCACCCCTAAGGTCAGCGCTATGCGCGCCCCCAAAGATGCTACAAACACCGAAACTACTTGCAACTCCCTGACTATGAACAGGGGTGGTTAAGAAGCGAGAGGGTCCATTGGTTTCGGGCCCAATGCGTGGTAGTAGCTAGTTCATGGATCACAAACACAGATCTCAGTTCTTAAGTGCGGCCTCAATGAAACAACCCACCATGTACTCCTACATGGCCTCTCATCGATACCTTTACCAAATCGTGTTCAACACTTTCACTCTCGAACCAACACAACCTTTCACTCCAGTTCATCATCCCGATGAGCCGACCGACACAACTCTAAGCATAGCAAGCATAGCATGGTAGGAATCACAAACATGGCTCAATCAACTCCTACACATACTAGTGGGTTTCATCTAGTTATTTGTGGCAATGACAGGTCATGCAAAGGAAGTGGGTTCAACTACCGCAGCACACAACAGTTGAATCGCGTTGTCTTAATGCAAGAAACGAGAGCGAAGCGAGAACATGGGTTTGTATCGGAATGATCAATGAATTGCTTGCCCGATGGAACTGGGGTGGAGAACTGCCTTCGGATGGGTAGTCGAGGTTATCTTCAAGCGTAACCTATCATGAAAACACACCAAATAAACACACAAGACAATATGCAACAATATGATGCATGCTATGACATGGCAAGATGGATGTGTGTTGGCCTAATGCAAGTTGAAAGAATAGGGATGAACTCATTTGAATCAAGGATTCAAATGATAGTTCATTTGAGTTAGACCTAATGGTGCAATTCCTTATTCTGGTTATTCAGCATAGTTAACTTGTTTTAACATGCATGAAACCTGTACCAATGGATAGAGTGTATTTTTCTGATAATTTTCATATATAAATCTTTGCATTTGGAGTTATAGAATAAAAGTTATAAGCATTTGAAATTTGATTTATATTCTGAATTTACTATATAAAAATAAATCCAGAATTTGAATTAATGCGTCAAGATGAGGTCAGTGGACGTCAGGGGTCAACGGGTCGTCTGTGTCAAACCGACCAGTGGGACCCGATGTCAGGTTAGTTTAACTAATTAGATTAATTAGAACTAATCCTAATTAGTTAACCGGGGTCCACTGTCATTGACTCAGACAGTCAATGTGGCCCACGGACAGGTCAACTCGCCGGCGCTCAGCCAAGGCGAGGCCAGCAAGGGCGGAGCAAAGTGCTTTTGCACTTTCCGGCATCAAATGAGGCGAGGAGCATCTACGTGGAGCTGGAGATGAGCCATGTGTTTGGTGGGGTCGCTGGGTTAGGGGTGGTTGGAGTTGGCGCCGCGACGAAGCAGTCGGGCGGCGGCCGGGGCTCGGGTGATGTCGGGTTTGTTGCTAGGGGGCAAAGTGAGGCGCGTGGAGTGCATAGTTAGGTCCAGCGCAGCTCGGTGAGTGCGATGGACAGGGTGGCGTGGCCGTTGGGTGGCCGGAGCCTCGTCGGCGACGAGCTCCGCGGCGGTGCGTTCGGGTGATCGACGTGCGCTCGTTGTGGTGCAAGAGGAAGAGAGCGGAGAGGACGGGGGAGTAGCCAGGCTCACAGTGAACCCGTAGAGAGCCTCGTCGGGGTCGGGGACGGTCTGATGCGGCGGCGACGGCGATGGGGATCTCCGGCGGTGGCGGAGTCGGGCGAGGTCGGTGCGGCAGCTTCGGGGCGAGCAAGAGCCCGGAGCTTGGCTTGTTCGACGGAGTCGACGACGGCGAGGCGACCAGACAAGGTCTCGTGGCGCGGGGACGACGGTGGCTACGGCTACGACGGAGGAGCGGCGACGGTGGCGTCGGCCATGGCGAGGGAGAGCGAGAGAGAGCAGGGGGAGAATGGGGTGTCCTGGGGGTCGGGCGACGACGCGGAGGTCGCCCAGTATGGCGCGGCGAAGAGGTGAAGCAGGCGGCTGCCACTGCGCGGGCGCGCGCTGCGCGGCCGGCAGCAGGTCTACTGCTGGCGAGCCAAGCAGCCATGGCCAGCAAGCCTTTGGGCTGGGCCGGCAGGTGGGCCGGGCGCGGGCGACAGGTAAGTTTTTCCTTTTTTAAGCTTTTTCCTATTTTCTGTAACTTTGTTGGGGTTTTTAAAAATACCAAAACCATTTTAAAAATTACCAAAATGCTCCTGGTCACTTGTTGGAATATTCCCAACATGAAACATTCTGGTTTGGCAATTTTTGAACATTTAAAATATTTTTCATAATTTGAAATGCTTATTTCAAAAACTTGTGAATTAATTCTAGAACCCTTAGATGACCTAGAAAATGGTTCACCTTCTTTGACATGGGTTCGAACCCAAATAAAGAGGATGAGCATTTTGAAGGGCATTTCGATTCATTGAAATAATTTTTAGTAAACCCTAGTTGTTTTAAGGGGGTGTCTGGGTTTCTGCCTTCCCATTTCAAATTCAAATGAAATTTAAACATGATGCACACCCTAATGCATGGTATATCGGGATGTGACAGGATTTGCTTGCCGGTAAGTCAACAAGGGAGGCACCGCTTCATAGATGTACTGAACGCCTCCTGGAGCAGGTGACCTATCGAGAAGGAACGGCCGCAATCAATACACAATCATATGCAACAATATGATGCATGAACATGGCATGTAGATGTGATGCTGTTTGAGTTAATGCAACCGGTATTCGATTTGAATGAAGTCCATTTGAACCAAAGGTTCAAATGCAATTCCAAAGTAAGCTCTTATAAATGCCATTTTAGAGTTTCACTTATACAGCATGTATAAGTTGGTTTGTCATGCATGAAACTAGTACAGATGGATAGATTGAATTTTTCTGATAATTTTCATATATAAATTATTTCAATCTGAGCTACAGCTTGAATTTCTATGAATTTTGAAGTTTTGAATATATTCGGAATTTCTGATTTAATTAAATCCAGAAAATAAAATATTGCGTCAAGATTCTTAAGCATGACGTCGCAGGTCAATCGCGGCTGGTTGGAATCAAACCTCGACGGTGGGGCCACACGCCGCTGACACGGGTTAAACAGGGGGGGTTTAATTCTAATCTAAGTCAGGTTAGTGGCGCTGGGGCCCACTGTCAGTGTCAGGGGGGTAGGTTAGTTGGTGATTAGCCTTAAGCTAATCACCTGACTCACAGGGCCCACCTGACGGGCCGGCGAGGTCAACGGGTCAAACCCCCACCGGCGTTAAGCCGCCGGCGAGGCCGAACGCGACGGAGGGGCTCGGGACCGCGTCTCCGGCGACCAAAAGGGCCGTGGAGACCATCTCCGATGAGCTGGTGCTCGCGCGCATCCAGTGGGACATGCGGGAGACCGTGGGGGTGCCGGAGCTCGCCGGAGCGGAGCTCGGGGCGGCGCCGGAGTTCGGGTGGAGAGGGGAAGAGGGCTACGGTGCACGGCAGGGCGACGGAGTGGGTGCGTTAGACTCCTGAGGATGCACTGAATGCGGTGGTGCGCTCGGACGCGTGTTTGCACGGCCGTAGCCACGACGGCGACATGGCCGGCGGCGAGGGGCACTCGGGACCGAAGGGGGCGGTGGCTACACGGCGTAATCGAGCATGGAAGGTAGGGGGATAGGTAGAGGAGCTCACGGCGGATCCGGGGAGCTGGTTGGCGGCCTTGGGGAAGCGCGGACGGCGGCGAACGGCGGTGGCGATCTCCGGTGGCCAGAGATGGAGAAGAGGGCGATGGCGTCGCGGTGGTGCCTCCGGGCTCGCGTGGCTTGACAGAGAGGCGAGGTCGACGACGCGAGCTCGGGACGCCTCGGATGCTCTCGGGCGCGGTGGCTACTGGCTCTGGCGAGCAGCGCACGACGGCAGTGGCGTTGGGTGCGGGGAGAGAGAGCTCCAGGAGGGGGAGGAACGAGAGAGAGGAGAACGGTCGGGGCGGCGCGTGGCGACGTCCGGGGCATCCAGGGCGATGAGGGGAGGCCAGGCAGGCAGGTGGCGTGGCCGGACGCCAGGCATGCAAGGCCGGCGCAGGCCCCCTGCCCTCTGGGCGCGAGAAGGGGACGGTGGCGCTTAGCTGGCCGGCTGGCATGTGCCAGCCAGCATGTGAGCTGGGCCGCGGTGGGGAGGTAAGCCCAGGTAAGGGTTTTTACCTATTTTGTTTCCTTTTTTTAATATTCTGACATTTGTTTGATTTATATAAAATACTAAACCAATTTATTTAATTATGCCAATTTTTATATGAGCTAGTGGTAATATTCCAGAGCTCTTCTACAAGAGGCACAATTTTTGGACAATATTTTAAATATATAATAATATATATCCACGGCAAATAATTGCTGCATTAATTCCAAATGCCCAAAATAAATACTTATGAGATCCTAAAAATATTGGTTAGATTGTTATCTCTGCCCAATATTTTCAGAGGCCACATGAGCATTTTCTTGGACCTTTTTGGAGCAATTTTTATTTAGGTCATTTCCAAAAGTGATTCTGAGGGTTTCACAAATCCCCATTTCAAAATTAAATGGAATTTAAACATGATGCACAATGACTAGCTAGCCTTGAGCATACCAGCACTAGGGATGTGACAGACTCCGCCTTCGTCGACCGCGCTGTTGACCTCCTGGAGGTGGAGGATGACCCAGCCACGTCGGACGTGTCTGCCCTGGCCCGGACATGTCCACCCTCCCTGAGGTCCAAATTTGACTAAGTCCCTGAATATGTGATATTTTGTGCCATTTTCATTGCATCGTAACTCTGTGCATGTAGCTCCATTTTGCGTGTGTAATATGTCAAAATGTTCGTCTCGTAGAGTAGATCATTTCATCTCATTGCATCATTTTCATTTGAACTCATCTTGATGCCCGAAATGCTGTTGGAAGAGTGCTATGTGATGTTAGTTAAAGATTTTTATCAGAACTTGCACTTTTGTCATTTTTGCCATGATTGATGTGTGCATCCTATGAACTTGAGTCCTACATGTGTTTTGTAATATGCCATGTCTTCTTTCCAGTGGTACTTGCTATGTATTTTTGTGATCTATGTGGTGACTAGCACAAGCATGCAAACTAGGTGTCTTGTTGTTGCTGATCTCAGCCCTGTTTTGCTGATATTTTGATGCCATGTTAACTTGATGCTACCGAGAGATCCATGCATATTTTGAGATACTTCAGTAAGGATGTTTTGTTAACCATGTCTTGCTCTATCCATCCATGCCCTTGTTTGCAATTATGGAGTGCCATAGCTTGAGTCAATCGAGCTCTACTTTTGCTATCAAATGTTTCCTGGCAGATTGTATACATGTTTTTGTTCTTACCATGTATGTCTTCTATGCCATGTCTTCTTGATGTATGTATGCTTAGTTTTTCATATAAGGCTCTGTAGTGAGTGCATTGAGCTTGTAAACATGCCCACTTGTTATCAGTTTTTGACATGCCATGTTGCCGAATCTGTTAACGAAACTTTCGATATTGACATGGGTGTTACTATATTTTCTTATCCTTTTTGGCTTATGGTCACTAAAGGACTTTTGTTATATGCTTTTAGTAGATTCATGCCATGCCTTTGTTTTCCATGATAAGTTCCTGTAACATGTTGTTTCATAGCTCTAAACATTGCAACCTGATGTTATTTCTCGCCAATGCCCTAAACTGTTATAAGTTGCAATCTTGCCATGTCATTTTGAGCATGTTCTAGTGATTTCTGGAGATAGCTCAGTGTTCATGTTTTGCAATGCTTTACCTGTAGATCATGCCCATGCCTTTTGTTTTCATATTGTGGTGCTGTAGCATGTTGTTTTGATGCTTGCAATATGCCTAGTTGCTGTTTTGGACAGATTGTTGTCATATCTAGTATTGGGTGTATGTGTTGAACCGTTGTTCGCTTTTGAGTGTGTTCTATATGAAACTTGCTTGATTTTGCTTGTAGTTTCATATTATCATGTTGGATCTTTGTTTTGAGGTGTTTGCTTGATGTTTGTATGCATTTTTCATCAATGCCATGCTTATCTTGTTTTGCTCATATCTTCTAGGCCGTAGCTCCGAATCTAATGAACTTTATATGTAACTTGACTAGAATTCCGTGTAGATCATTGTGGTGCATCTTAACTTGCTGTTTAAAAACTTGAACATAAAGTTATTCAGATCTGGACCAATTTCGAAATTTGCATGTGAGGACTTACCGGAATGGTTCTATGTTGTTTCCGGCCTCATTTAAACTTGCCTTGATGTGTTGTTCTTGTTTGCATCATCTCTTGCCATGAGTAGCTTCATGTAGCTTTGTCATGCATCATGCTTGTTTATGCATCATGCCTTGTTCATGTGTGGTGTGTTTACTATGTTGTGTGCTTTTTCTTGTTAGTTCCCGTTTCGTTGCGATCGTGAGGATTCGTTCGCTCACGCTTGGTTCGGCTTCATCCGTTCATCTTCTTCATGGACTCGTTCTTCTTCCTTGCGGATTTCAGGCAAGATGACCGCTACCCTGGATCTCACTACTATCATTGCTATGCTAGTTGCTTCGTTCTATCGCTATGCTGCGCTACCTATTACCTGTTTATCAAGCCATCCCAAATTGCCATGTCAGCCTCTAACCTTTTGCACCCTTCCTAGCAAACCGTTGTTTGGCTATGTTACCGCTTTGCTCAGCCCTCTTATAGCGTTGTTAGTTGCGGTGAAGATGAAGTTTGTTCCTTGTTGAACATGGAGATGTTGTTCCTTGTTGGAACATGTTTACTTGTTGGGATATCACAATATATCTTATTTAATTAATGCATCTATATACTTGGTAAAGGGTGGAAGGCTCGGCCTTATGCCTGGTGTTTTGTTCCACTCTTGCCGTCATATCGGTATTATGTTCCCGGATTTTGCGTCCCTAACGCGGTCGGGTGATTTATGGGACCCCCCTTGACAGTTCGCTTTGAATAAGACTTTTCCAGCAAGGCCCAACATTGGTTTTACCATTTGCCTCACCACCACCTACTTTTTCCCTTGGGAGTCGCTCTCTCGAGGGTCATCTTTATTTAGCCCCGGACCGGTGCTTCTCTAAGTGCTGGCCCGAACCGAGTAGATCATGGGCCCCTCGTGGCAACTCGAGGTTTGGTTTTACTCAGAGGATGTCTCATCCGTGTTGCCTGAGAACGAGATATGTGCAGCTCCTATCGGGATTGTCGGCGCATCGGGCGGCTCTGCTGGTCTTGTTTTATTACTGTCGAAATGTCTTGTAGCCGGATTCCAGACTGATCGGGTCTTCCGGGAGAAGGAATATCCTTCGTTGATCGCGAGAGCTTATCATGGGCTGTTGGGACACCCTGCAGGGTATAAACTTTCGAAAGCCGTGCCCGCGGTTATGTGGCAGATGGGAATTTGTTAATGTCCGGTTGTAGAAAACCCGAAGTTGATCTTAATTAAAATACACCAACCGTGTGTGTAACCGTGAGTGTCTCTTTTCGGGGTTGATCGAGAGGAGAACACGGTTTTGGGTTATGTTTGACGTAAGTAGGTGTTCAGGATCACTTCTTGATCATTACTAGTTGACGACTGCTCCTTTGTTTCTCTTCTCGCTCTCATTTATGTATGTTAGCCACCATATATGCTTAGCCGCTGCAACCTCACCACTTTACCCCTTCCTTTCCCATTAAGCTTTGCTAGTCTTGATACCCATGGTAATGGGATTGCTGAGTCCTCGTGGCTCACAGATTACTACACCACCAGTTGCAGGTACAGGTTTGCGATGCTCATGACGCGAGAGCGATGTTTGCTTGTGTTGAAGTTCTTCTTCTGCTTCTTCTTCGATCAGGGGATAGGTTCCAGGTCGGCAGCCTGGGCTAGCAGGGTGGATGTCGCTTGAGCTTCTGTTTATGTTTCATCCGTAGTCGGATGTTGATCTTGTATATGATGTTGATGTATTCTTGTGGCATTTATGCCTTATGTATGTATCCCTATGTATTATGTAATGTTGATGTAATGATATCCACCTTGCAAAAGCGCTTCAATATGCGGTCTATCCTTGGTGGGACCGTCGAGTTCCTTTTGGATAGGGTCGCATATTGGGCGTGACAAGTTGGTATCAGAGCCTCGACCGACCCTAGGAGCCCCTTGATTGATCGTGTAGTTTGGCCGTTGTTGAGTCTAGAAGAAAACTATTTTCGGAGTCTAGTTATATCGGAGAGTAGGAATTCTTTTACTCCTCTGCCCTTCGCCGCTCCGGTGAGGAATCTTG
>JAHIAM010003976.1:0-72938 GCA_021605205.1 Aegilops longissima | reverse complement strand
GTACAATCCGTGGATGCATCTTGTTAACTTCTATATGCATCCATTGCTGCCTCGCAGACCGTATTTGAGAACACATTGATGAAGCACCATATTGCGCTCCCTCCTGGTGCTATGGGAAAGATAAGTTACATTGCCCCTGCGGGTCAGTACAGTCTGCAGGTTAGTAAATGTTACTTTAAGACCTGCTACTTCATTTCTTCTACTTAACTTCATTTGACGACCTGTTGCTCTTTTTGCAGGACACAGTGCTGGAATTGGAGTTTCAGGGCATCAAAAAGGAGTTCACTATGCTCCACGTAAAGCATTTTCCCTTCATAAAATTTGGATATCTCATGATTTCACATCTCTTAACGATTATCATATTTCTGCTCTGCAGACATGGCCTGTGCGGACACCACGGCCTGTTGCGTCAAAACTTGCTGCTGACACGCCTCTTCTAACAGGACAGGTATACGAGCTAGCTACTCAAAACAATGTCCTCCCGATAAAAAATTATTTGTATTAGTGTCAATATTTATTTGTCAAATGCACCGAACATCGGAACTGATGTTTCCTGTGCTACTGCGTCAAATCTTGATGCATCTCACATCTATTGTGAATTGGTTTCAGCGTGTACTTGACGCACTGTTTCCCTCGGTGCTTGGAGGAACATGTGCTATTCCTGGAGCTTTCGGTTGTGGAAAAACTGTCATTAGTCAGGCGCTCTCAAAGGTCTCGTGGCTATTCGCCTCTTGTTGCATAACTGATATTTTGGTTCAGCTTGGGTGTTGACCTTTAAATGTCTCAATGTTTTAATTTCTTCTGACTCAAATAACCTTTTACAGTATTCCAATTCCGACACTGTGGTGTATGTGGGCTGTGGAGAAAGAGGAAATGAGATGGCTGAGGTCCTTATGGACTTCCCGCAATTGACAATGACGTTGCCTGATGGACGTGAAGAGTCAGTCATGAAAAGAACAACGCTTGTGGCTAACACCTCCAACATGCCTGTCGCCGCTCGTGAAGCCTCCATTTATACAGGTAACATACAATTGTTGATGTTTCTCTATTTGCATCCTAGTATTCTACTGTTACAGCCTTGCAGGCATGCCTTTCTATCTTACATAGATCCTTTTTTCAACAGCATCATGTTGCTTTTGCAATACTAAAATGAGTACTTCTATAAATTTTATTATAGCGTGGAATTATTGCAAGCTTGTGGTTTCCCTGTTTGTATCTACCTGTATGTGCGATTGTAGATACTGGCTAGTTTTAGTATTTCTGGGGCTTCATGGCACAAATTTGAAAACACACCATATAAAAAGTGTAAAAGCAGCATCCATAGGTAGAGACAGGCGGGCACATCTCTAAGGCGTTATCATCAGTTTTAGTAGAACATTTTGGATATATGCATCTTATTTTAGCATTGATTACTGTGATTTATTGACTACTTCGTTTTAGACATATAGTTTGGTTTATTATGGGAACTTGGTAGCGAATCGGCCTAAGTGATCCAGCATGTACAGTTTGCTGCTAATTTGCTAAAGAGCCATCATTTTCATGCTTTTCAGCTGATTTTCTCTATGAACAAGACAATCATGTGTTTTTCCCTCTATTCCAGGAATTACCATTGCTGAATACTTCCGTGACATGGGCTACAATGTTAGTATGATGGCTGATTCCACGTCCAGGTGGGCTGAAGCATTGCGTGAAATTTCAGGACGTTTGGTATGATGCTTCCTTCCGTGGCTTCCAGTTTCTATTTATTGCCATTTTTGTGACTTATGTTCACTGCTGTATATATGCTCTGGTGCAAAACCTGAATTTGTTCATATTGATTTCTGAAGTTCCTGACTATTATTCATGATTAAGGTTTAATTTTCTCCTTTGTCTTGATCCAGGATTATGATTAGAACTCTTTATTATTTCCCCCTTAACTAAGCTTGTTGACATTAAATAATCTGATGGTAGCGGACAGTATTTGTCAGTTTAAAGAACATTATTGCAAATGGTAAATCAATTTATTTGCTGCAGAAGTAAAATCACATCATACATGAAATACTTACTGCAAGACATTTAACTACTACTACTGTATTATTGAGTTAAAAGCTATTCTTGCACACATGCGCTGATTACAGTTTACTGCCATATTAATGTGATTTTTAAACTAATGGTTTGTTCAATATGCTATAGGCTGAAATGCCTGCGGATAGTGGTTACCCTGCGTATTTGGCTTCACGGTTGGCATCCTTCTATGAACGTGCTGGGAAGGTGCAATGTCTTGGCAGTCCAGACCGGACAGGCAGTGTCACAATTGTTGGCGCCGTCTCTCCTCCTGGAGGAGATTTTTCAGATCCTGTTACCTCTGCAACCCTCAGTATTGTGCAGGTAAGGAAACTGTTCGGTTACGAACCTTTAGGTAGTCGTACCTACATAATTTCCATTGCTTTGTTACTATCAGGTATTAATTAACTGCTCTGAATTGCAGGTCTTCTGGGGACTGGATAAGAAGTTGGCTCAAAGAAAGCATTTCCCATCTGTTAATTGGCTCATTTCTTACTCAAAATACTCCACGGTTATTCCCTAACTTGCCCAGAATTTCAATGTACTTAATATTAGTGCTCTCTGTTGTACTGATGTACCTTCGTCTGCACTGTAGGCTTTGGAAGGATACTATGAAAAGTTCGACCCTGGCTTTATTGACATGAGAACAAAAGCTCGTGAAGTGTTGCAGAGAGAGGATGATCTAAACGAAATTGTCCAGGTATTCATGTTTACCTTGTGTCTCATTTTGTTGCTGAGGATTCATTCCCAAATATGTTGACATACTTTGTTATTGTTAATTTATCATATGAGTAACAGTTGAAACTCATTGGTGCTTTTGTTTCCTGATTTATTTTTAAAAATATTACACTTAATCATGCTTTTAGTAGGCAATGAATTGCTCTTCAATCTGTACTTCAATGTTATTTTATATTCTGAAGAGTTCCATATATGGAGAGAATAGATTGGTGCTTTTGTGGTTTGCGGAATTCAATTGCTGACACATACACATCATCAAGGGACTAATATTTTTCAATTTGTCAGCTTGTTGGTAAAGATGCACTGGGAGAATCTGACAAGATTACTTTGGAGACAGCCAAGCTTCTGAGGGAAGATTATTTGGCACAGAATGCTTTTACCCCGTGAGTGATACCCTATGATTTTTATGGATATCTTCTAACTGCATAACCATTTGAGCTCTGATCATGATTATTTGTTGAAACAGATATGACAAGTATTGTCCATTCTACAAATCTGTCTGGATGATGCGCAACATTATTCATTTCAATACATTAGCGAATCAGGTAATCCCACTTTCTGTGACCTTTTTAGTGCCTAAAGGCTAAAGCTTAGATTGCACAAACAGTGTAGATGTTTGGACTTGAAAGTATGTATCTTTGAACAACATGTTTCTTTTGTTCCATTGGGAAGGTTGCCCTTTGGTTAAAGTTTGATTTTGCTAAATCGTGATCTAGGGGATTATTGCAGAAATGCTTTATTCTGTCCTTAACTCTTATGGAAGTATCTAATTTCAGTACTTGAGTCATATCAAGTATACATGCGTAAAAAGGAAACTGCTAGTTGTATTTAACCCCAATTGTGTAGCAGCAGACGCCAGTTGCACAAAGCCCAGGTCAAAGGGGATTTCAGTTTAACTACCGTTTAATTAACAACAAAGCATTCAGTCATTCACCTAACCCTAGTCTGTTTGACTTTTCTTCCCCGCCTCACCGCTTTGAGCTTCGATGTGCCCTCATCATGCTAACACTTTGACAGCAATGACAACTTGATGAGCAGACCTGGGCTTTAAGTGAACTGTTTATGCTAAGGCCATGGTTAGGCAACTTTGGATTTTTTTTTGTAATCACACAAGCATGAGTTTAAGCGTAAATTACTCGAGTATAATTTTAGCATTGGCTAGCCTAGCAATGAGCTGGAACTTAAAACTAAATTCATTCAATAAAGGTACATAGTGCACAAAAGAGAAATAAGGTAGCCAGCCAAAAAAAAAAACTGAAGACGAGGAAAAAAATGTGCATCTTATATTGTACAGCTGATATATAGACCCATCTACTCCCTCCGTCCCATAATATAAGAACGTTTTTGACACTAGTGTAGTGTCAAAAACGTTCTTATATTATGGGACGGAAGGAGTAGTATGTAAACTATTTTCATTTATACGGGAACGAAGTTTCTTGTATTAGAAGTGGTGGAGATAGTTCCATCATCATAAAGGAAATATGCAAACATGTGAGTTTGCTTCTTGACCTTAATTTATGTGTGCTTGTTTTGCAGGCTGTGGAGCGAGCAGCCAATGCTGATGGACACAAGATAACCTATGCTGTCGTAAAGAGTCGCATGGGCGATCTATTTTACCGCCTTGTGTAAGTATTCCAGTCTATATTCAAATTGATACTTATTGGTGTCTATCTATCTAATAAATATATTTAGTGAGAAACAAAAATATTGATACTTTGTTTTCGTACTCAACAGATCCCAAAAGTTCGAAGACCCCGCCGAAGGCGAAGACGTCCTAATCGCGAAATTCCAGAAGTTGTACGACGACCTCACCACCGGGTTCCGCAACCTAGAAGACGAGGCTAGGTAAAAAGGAGAGAAGAAACATTGTGTATGGCCACCGTGTAAACAATAAGGAGCACCAAATGCTGTGAACGACTTGCGAGCAATTTGCTTTTGCTTCACCCGAGTTTGTGTAGATGCGAATTACGTTTCAGGACCCCCTCCCTCTTTTTTTGCGACAGACAGACAGACAGCCTTGTTTTCCCCCCCAGGATTTTTACATTGTTTGGTCTCCAGCGCCAGGATGCACGCCATTATTTTTTCACCATGTGTACCATTATTTGTTGTATAAGAAGATTGAGCACCGGTGGACATGTTCATAGAGGAATAAGCACGATGTCCATCTACTTGAACATCAATAATGTCTATATTCATATCTATTATTTGCCATTATTCTCCCTCGTGCTATTTCAGGGTTCGTTGGTTAGTGACACATTATCCGGACAAAGAGATTGTGTTTGACATGTTGTGTTAAGTTATTCCCTCCGTTTCAAAATACTACTTCCTCCGTCCCGAAATGTAAGATGTTTTTTGATATTATGATAGTGTCAAAAAACGTCTTACATTTTGGGACGGAGGGAGTACTTGTCATAGATTCCGTTCTAATAATAGAAATGTAGGAACAGAAAGTCAGCATTTATTGACGGCGCACAAGTAAAAAAAATATCTTGTATTTATGCACAGAGGGAGTATCTAATGACACCAATAATGTCTATATTACATTTGTTGTGTCCAAAAAAATTACGGTGCGTGGTTGAAACGGCACGGTGGTGATTATTACTCTTGGCTTTTCTCCCGTCTGGGGGAGACCATTTTGAATGCATGGGTTCTTGTTGGGAGAAAGCCGGGATGGATGGATTTGGAGCAGCAAGAATGGTGATTGGTGGAGGATCCACCCACCGACCAGGCCAGCCTGACCCGGCTTTGTCTCTAGCCACATCCCTGCTTGCTTGGACGCTTGCCTGCTCTGCTAGTGGAACGGCCGGAAGCCACTTTCCAGGACGGATGGATGCCGTGCGTGAGCCTAGAAAGAAGGAACCCAGCACTGTTTTTGTTTTTGTTTCTGTTTCCGGTGTCTACTCTACGTGGACGGCTCGCATTGGCAGCTGGTCCACATGAGAATGTGCGTGGGATTTGCACATGGGATCCTTCCTGTCAGCCTGCCGGCAGCCATGGAATGGAAAAAAATTGCACATGGATGGACCACCGGAATTAGGCTGTGTTTGGTTCAGCTTTTTTTACCAACTTCTGCTTTGAAAAGTCAAAAGCTAACCAAAGGGGTAAATGTTCAAAGCAGCTTTTGAGAATATGTAGCTTCTTCCTAGTGTAAATTTCAAAGCTGGGGGTACCCCAACTTTTCAGCTTTCAACTTTTTCACAGCAGCTTTTCCACAGCAGCTTTTTTAGAATCTGCAGCTCAACCAAACATAGCCTTACTCTTCCTATGCTCATGGAATTTTTTTATCCTTATTCACAGGCTGGGAGCTTTAATTGTGGCAATTTTTGTGAAATACCACCTCCGCCCAAAAGTACAACACTTATTTTGGAACGGAGGAAATACGTGTATTTGTGTGGTTCTTTTTGTGTTCGACCTGGCTTTTGGTATCGCAGACTATGCGCCCCGGGGCAATTCTACAAATCCCAAACAAATACTCCCTCCATTTCTAAATATAAGTCATTTTAGATATTTTAATGCGGACTATATACGAAGCGAAATGAGTGAATCTACGCTCTAAAATATGTCTAACATATGTAGTTCTTATTAAGATCTTTAAAAACACCTATATTTATGAAAGAAGAAAGTACATGTATAATTTTTCGGGTTTGTCTAGGACATATCTAGATGTGCCCTAACTATTGCACATTTAAGTCACTCAATCAAGCATAAGTAGAAAAAGGGAAAGAGAAAAGAAAATATCCACACGAATCTCTGCGTAAGATCAATGACTTAGGACTCAGATGTGCAATATTTAGGACATATCTAGATATGTTTTAGCAAAACTGATAGTTTCCGGATTGTTTCCCTGGCCGACCTGACCTTTTTTTTTAAGCAAAATTGCTTGATTACTTAACCAGACATGGGCATATCGCCCAAGATACATGCGCCCACCTGGGCAGGTACATCAGACCACCATTCGAGATGGTGATCACACGCACACACACGGCCAATGCTAGCAAGTTCATGGGCTACAGAATTGGCACTACGCCTGCAAACAGAGATGGAAGCACTAGAGAACCACAACTTTAGCTGATATTTCATGTCCTCTATCAATGCCGCATACGCCGAGGAGTCAACCTTGCGCAGATCAAGCGCCTCTGCCAGGAGCTGGGAATCGGTCTCAAACTTCATCCTCACCAGTCCAAGATCAGACGCCGTGCTGATTGCATGTGACATGGCTATCGCTTCTGCTGCAAAGGCATCGCCAATGTGATTTTCCTTGCCAGCTGAAAGGACATGCGGTGCCCCCATGTGTGGTTTTGGTAATTGATGACATTCTCTATGGACTAATGGTTGCCTTGAGTTTATTTGAAGGTTTTGTCCATAGGCTTTTCTTGGAGTACATGTGTTGGTTTCAAGGAGAGTTTTGGGTCGACCAAGGTGCTATTCAAGGAATTATCCAAAGATTGGTCATGTGAGTGTTGAGCTTATTGCAAGCATGTCTTGAAGAATAAGATTGTGTGATCATTCATGTCCACCTTCAACACATCATCCAAATGAAGAGAGTTGGAAAGATTCAACACACAAAGCGTACAAGATGTTCAGAGGGATCAAGTGATCCCATGGTATGGTAAGCATTGTCCATTACGCTTTGTGTACTAACCCATGGTCTTCGTGAGAGTTCTTTGTGGGGTTAGGTTGCGGTGTGCAAATTCAAGTGAAGCATCACGAAGAGATCAAATGCTTGAAGCTTGCCGTCCATTTGGTGACAATGGACTTGTGAAGATGTGCGGAAGAGTGGCTCACCCATAGTGGAGTATGGGGGAGCAATCAACTAGTCTTCTTGAGCCAACGAATCAAGAAAGGTGGTCCAACTTGAGGAGTCAAGATCGTCATCATCTAGCTCAAGTGGACCATGTGCAAGGCAAAGGTTTGCCCTTGATAGGTTTTCTATTTTACCGGTCTCATGGTAGTTGTGGAAGACCGGGTTATAGGATCGTTTGCCGTACTATCAAGGGGGGCTCTCGATGAGTTGCTTGATCGTATCGTTCGTAGAGAGCTCAAACCATTGCATCCTTGCATCATCTTTTGGGTTCTTGTTTGGTTCTTCTCCTTATGAGATTTGGAGCTTATGGTCATTTTTATGACAAGCTCGAGTTCATCGAAAACGGAGTTCTCATGCATCTTCTATGATGTTTTCGATGTTGGAGGGTATGCCGGTTCTTCTCGGTTGGAGGTTTCACTTCTTTGTTTGCTAAGCATACCTCCCCTGCCTCTTATCTCTATAACCAGTCGCTGTTTTGATGCTACTCGTTGTCTTGTTTCAAACAAGCTTGAGTTTGCTCAATTCGGAGCTCATATGAAGAAGTTATGGCAGTTCTGGTTTTCCTTGGAGTATTCTTTGTTTTCGTGGTTATGGCTTAAGGTTGGTGCCAGGTAGTACGTGACCCTCAGCGGTAGTACCGCTGAAGCTCCCAGCGGTAGTACCGCTCTCGAGCGGTAGTACCGCTCAAGCGGTAGTACCGCTCTCCGAACGGTAGTACCGCTTGGGAGTTTCGGCCGTAGTACCGCTGTGCGTCTAGGCTACTTCCGCCTCGATTCTCAAACGAAGTTTTTCGTGTCGGGTTTTGCGGCACTAAGTGAGGTAGTAGGAGCGGTAGTACCGCCCTAAGCGGTAGTACCGCTCTTCCCTAGCGGTAGTACCGCTCTGGGGCCAGGGGCCTTGACCTCCTCGTGAGCGCGGCAGTACCACTGGGTGAGAGCGGTAGTATCGCCCTCAGCGGTAGTACCGCCCCTAAGCAGTAGTACCGCTCTGTCTTGAGGATGTTCGATGGAGTAACGGTTGGATTTTCCCCTCCTATAAAAGGGGCCTTCTTCCCATTGAACCTTATCCTTTGAGCTCGTGTTCTTCCCCCATTGTTGACCTTCTCCGAGCTTGCTATCTCTCAATCCCTCCATGGATTCTTGCTAGTTTTTGGGGAAAAGAGAGAGATCTAGATCCACATTTCCACCAATCACTTTCTCCTCTTTGTGAGGGGACCCCTTGGATCTAGATCTTGGAGTTCTTGGTGTTCTCCTTCTTGTTCTTCCTCTCATTTTCTTCCCTAGCATTAGTTGCTTGGTGGGATTTGAGAGAGAAGGACTTGGGCACTCCGTGTGCCCTTGCCATTACATTTGGTGCATCGGTTTGAGTTCTCCACGGTGATACGTGGAAGTGACACGTTGAGAAGCTTATTACTCTTGGGTGCTTGGTGCCCTTGAGCTTGTTCCTCTTGGGTGCTTGGGCGCCCTAGGCGGTTAGTGGTGTTCGAGCTCAATCATTGTGGTGTAAAGCTCCGGCAAGCGTCGGGTCTCCAATTAGGTTGTGGAGATCGCCTGAGCAATTTGACGGGTTCGATGACCGCCCCAAGGGTTGCCAAAGTGTACGGGTTCGGTGACCGCCCCAAGGGTTGCCATTTATGCAGGTTCATGACCGCCCTCAAGGGTCCCTTAGTGGAATCACGGCATCTTGCATTGTCGAGGGCGTGAGGAGATTACGGTGGCCCTAGTGGCTTCTTGGGGAGCATTGTGCCTCCACACCGCTCCAAGCGGAGATTAGCATCCGCAAGGGTGTGAACTTCGGGATACATCGTCGTCTCCAGTGCCTCGGTTATCTCTTACCCGAGCCCCTTTACTTATGCACTTTACTTTGTGATAGCCATATTGTTCTTTGTCATATATCTTGCTATCACATAGTTGCTTATCTTGCTTAGCATAAGTTGTTGGTGCACATAGGTGAGCCTAGTTGTTGTAGGTTTTGTGCTTGTCAAATTAACCGTTAGGTTTATTCCGCATTTGTTCAAGCCTAAACCGTAATTATTTTAAAGCGCCTATTCACCCCCCCTCTAGGCGACATCCTCGATCTTTCACCAGCCGAGCACATATTACATCTGCCGATCTGACAGCGACGCCCCAGCCCGCATGAACCTGTCCTGGAATGAAGGAGCCATCAACGTTGATTTTGTACGTCGTCACCTCCGGGGGGCGCCACTTGTCCGGCGGCTGTTTAACTTGGGTCGGAGTAAAGATTTGCAGATATTCAATAACACTGCTCCGCGTTCTTCTTGCCACCTCCTCTGCCTCCAAAGGTAGTTCTCCCTCTCGTAGCTTATTCCGGTTAGACCACCGGATCCACCAGAAAGTAAGCACATGCAGGCGCTTTTTGACATCTAGACCCCAGAGAAAGTCTAGCATCGCATGCACGGACGTAATCTCCTCCAACTGTATTCGCTCTTTCTCCATAGCCAGATCTCTCCACACTCCCTTCACTGTTTTACATTTTATGAAAAGATGAGCTCCATCCTCATCGGCCAACCCACAGAAAAGACATTTGGTATCTTGGATATGAATTCCTCTGCGGGCGACATTTGTACAAAGAGCAAGTGATTCGTGCTTCACTCTCCATGTAAACATCTGTATGTTCTTGGGGCAAGGTAGATGCCAGATTCGCTTCCAGGAGTCATCAGCAGTTCGATCTAGATACCCCGGGTTGCTGTCGCTCCCTCCAACCCCTCCATCGCTGGTTGACTGTTCGAGCTGCATGTGGAATTTGTAGGCACTCTTAACCGAGTGGATCCCCTTGCTATCATACTGCCAGGCCACAAAGTCGGGAACTCCATCCCGGAGAGGAATCTGAAGAATGTGCTTCACATCATCGGGCCAGAAGGTGTCTCGCACCAGTTGTTCATCCCAGGCGTCGGTGGTTGGGTTGATAAGATCGCTAACCCACTCCAGGAGACTTGAACCGCGTGGGGTAATGACCCATCTCGACCAAGGCCGTGGAATCCAGGGGTCGGACCAGATGCGAACACTTGTGCCATCACCAATCCTCCATATATAGCCCTCCCGAAACAGACTTAGTCCATGCAGCAAACTACGCCATGCATAGGAGATCCCCTCTCTTGGCACAGCCTCCAAAATATTTCCGTTTGGAAAATAGCAGGCCTGCAGAACCCTAGCACACAGTGACGCCGGGTTTTGAATGATCCTCCAAATATGTCTGGACAACATTGCAAGGTTGAAACCATGCATATCACGAAACCCGAGCCCTCCCAAGGCTTTAGGCTTAATTAGTTTCTTCCAACTGATTCAGTGTGTAGCATGTTCCTTGTCCTGTTGGCTCCACCAGTATCTCCAACTCGGAATAGGCATGGCCGGGCAATGTGAATTGAAACCGAAGGCGTGGCCGGGCCGCGTGTCCGTCCGGCCGTGCGATCGAATATGCTCCTGCATCTAGCCATTCCGTCGCTTTTGTACTTTTGCAGCAGTATGCACCATGTACGTGCAGTACTTTTGCTTTTGCACCAAAAGGGAGTACCCAGCAAGCAAAGACGAGCGCCAAAGCAAAGCTTCCCATCTTTTGATTGCGGGCAAAGTTTTTATTAGGGTACTAATCCGAGGACAACACCTCTTCTTTTATTTAGATAACACAAATAATGCTGAAGATGAGCAGTGGTATATTCTAAGAAGGGTACATCGCGTAGGATAAAAGACGAATGCTAAACCAAAGCTACCCATCTTTTGATTGCAGGCAAGGCTATTAGGGTACAAATCTGAGGATAATGAGTTCTTCTATAGACACCATAAAGGGAAAAAAAAAGAACGCCAAATCATTGTTATTCACAACCTTTCTCCCAGTGAATATCTCCTCCGGTTGATGAGCAGTAAATTCGATAAAAGACAGCAAACATCATAGGAAAGATTTAGCCTCTTTTCTACGTGAAGGATGAACAAATTCTTTATGTGCTTGCAAAATTTGAATGACGAATCCAATTTAATTGCGTCAGCCGGGTCTTGAACTCAAAACCTCTTGGCTCTGGTACCATGTATAAGTGTATGGTAAGCCAATGCAACCAAAAAACTGATTTGATAGAATAGACTATGCAATACATTTATACGACAACAAAAGGTTCAAAATTTTCGATTTTGGAGAACTGGTTTTATTTTATCTGTCCTGAACTCCGCCAGTGTCCCATGGTCATGCAGCTTTGCAAGCACATGATAATTTGTTCATCTTTTATGTAAATAAAGTTCTAATTTTTTTATTGTACTATTCATCCATGAGCAGATAATCTCGTGATCAGCAATAGATTTCCAACTTAGCTATGACATGTTCTAAAGTCGTATTTGGTGAGAACTAATGTTCTTGGTCTTTTTTTTTCTTCCAATAAACTACTGTTCTTAGTCTTTTTATTTAGGCACGGGGTATTGGTACGGCCGAGTACTCCAAAGAACCTAACTCTATTTATTCTGAATGCCAACAAGGTGAGCTGCCAAATCCTATTAATCAGAAGGGGCGGTACACGTGACCGAAGAAACCCAAATCTCCAAGCTTGAGCGCAAGGCCAATCTCTTTGAAAAGGACATGTACAATGTCATGATATCGGCTTTGTTATGAGAAGTGGAGTTCCAATGCTAAGCCTTGAACTGTGTGCATAATCTGAATAGTAGCATCTCGCATGGACAAATATTTGCCCACTATTCGCCGTCAAATTTCTCTTTTCCTTTGTTCTCCCAACCTACATTTTCAAAATCCGAACTTGGATTATTGTGCCACGGTAAGCACATGTTGTGTTTGATCTATAAGTTTTTTGGAATACTGATAACAAATTCGTCGTGCTCCATGGCAGTATCCCAACCATGATATCACATTTGTTCCAAAGTTATATTGGATGAGCTAATCAGTGTTTGCTCTTGGTATTTACCCAAGGGATATCACCAGCACCAGATTACTTTAAAAGGAAAAAAATATGTTCTCTCTCTCTCTCTCTCTCTCTCTCTCTAAATGCAACGGAAGAGCGGCCAAATTCTATCTATTATAAAGAGCTTTGATTTCCAACAGGAGACGGTACCAAAGGACAGAAGAAACCTAAATTAGAATCTGCTATGAAAGCTTGGCCAATCCCCACGATAATGACGTATACAATACCATGATATTAGTTTCTGCTATGAAAGATGGGGTTTTGATGCTATCTCACCCGTCTCTCCTCGTTGCCTTATCATCCAAGGTAAACGGAGCGCCTAGCAAAAGAACGCCAACTGGAATTCCAAATGGTTGCACGTGGAGCCCCGGTGCCTCCTGGCCCGTGAAGCGATGAAACGGAAGCCGCGGGGAGCAAAATGTACACGCCGGCCCAGAGACTAACTAACCCGCCGGCGCAGATGATATGTTGGCCATCTATTCTACATATGTTTACTATCGAAAGATCCAAAGAGATTCAATAAAATACGTAACAAAAAAGTATTTAAACTAACAGATTAACAACAAACAGATACTACTCCCTCCGTCTCAAAATACGAGAATGTTTGTAACACTGCACTAACGTCAAAAACGTTGTTATATTATGAAACGGAATGGAGGGAGTAGTAAATTCCAAAATGGACGTGCTAATATAAGACGAGAGCTGAGGGGTGGGGGTGCAAAAATCACACGCCGGCCTCCCGGCCCAGAGACCGTCACCATCCCATTGCGTCCATATGGAAGCAAGGAAGGAAGGGAAGGAAAGCCAGTGGAAAGCAAGTCACCACATGTTACAATTAGTGCCGCTTCCAGCTTAGTTAATCCCCCCGGTTTATATATCCATCTCTCTCTCCTCCCTCCCTCCCTCCCTCGCCTCCTCATCTCCACCCTCCCTCCACCTCTGCTGGCTCCGCGGCCCATCCCATCCGATCCCATCGCCGCGCCGCCAGCCCCAGATCCGCCGCCGAGCTCCACACGCGGTAAGCTCCCCCTCCCCTCCCTCCCCTCCCCGTACTCGCCGGCCCGCCTCCCCGCCCCGCTCCCCAGCCCGGGCACCAGCTTCGTTTCGTCCCATTCCAGCCAAGCTCGCGGCCCGCGCATTGGGCCGGGCTGCTTGGCGGCCGGGCCTCGCCGCGCGGCTCGGCTAGTTCGTTTCGAGTTCCAATTCTACTCGTGAGCTCCCGGGAGCGAATTCCGCGCGCGCGTTTCTGTTGGGCGCCGGGGGAGTCGGTTGGTTTGGATCGAGCTCGAAATGCGGCGCCGGCGCGGCGGGCGGGGATCGGGCGGCGATTTGGTCAGAGTTTGACTTTTTCCCTCCCCAGCCGCCGCCGCCGTGGACTCGAGCCTTGCTGCCTTTTTTTTTTCGGGCGTAGAGTCCGCCTGATTTGGACTGGTGGATCACCTACCCCGGCCCAATCGCGCGGCCGCCCAGCTCTGGAAGGCAGGCAGCGCCTTCCGAGAGCTGCCCGCGCAGGCTCTGCTGGATCGGCGCCGTGCTCGTTTTGCTCTCCTCGGGTCGTTTCACCCGCCGCTTGCCATATCTGAATCACGCGTGCGCGCGCGCGGGCGCATTGATTGGAATTCGGGCTGCAGTGCTAGAGCGGCCGTCAGGTGACCGGGGTGGTGCTGGTGCTGGTCTCTAGGACCCCGATTCTTCTAGATCGCCATCAGCTCGCTTGATTTTTACTACTACTTATTAATCATGATCTCTTGCATCAGTGCTGTGCTTACCTTGTGTATTCTAAATCCAGGGGACGGAGTGAGTTGTCAGTTGTCTGACATTTCTTCAGGCCCCGGTGTGGTGTATCAGTGGCCTTCACGTCGAAACAACCGGAGCTTTTAGATGATCTGGAGATGGTGAGGAGTTGAGAGCACCTAGAGACTGACAGTGGGGGCTGTGGGGCAGCAAGGACATGACTGTCATGCCGCCTGTGCGCCATCGGCCCGCGGCCAAGAGGCCCATGTGGATAATCGTGCTCCTGTGCCTCGTCTGCGTCGTGCTGATCGGGGCGTACGTGTATCCGCCGCGGCACTACTCGCAGTGCTACCTCTCTGCTTCTAGCGTCTGCACGCCGTTCAAGGACTGGCTCCCGTCCATCGGCCGCCGGGAGAAAACCGATGACGAGATCATCTCAGCCGCTGTTATCAGGGATATCCTTGGGATGCCCATGTCCACGTCGAAGAATCCAAAGATTGCTTTCATGTTCTTGACACCTGGCTCATTGCCCTTCGAGAAATTGTGGGAGAAGTTTCTGCAGGTTTGCCTGATTTCACCTCTCGTCCTTGTGCAATTTTAAGGAGTAAATAGCTCATTTAAGGTTTCTTTGTGTTTCTGACTTTCTGTTAACTGATGGTGCCTAGGTATCATCAAATGCTTTCTAGTTATTATACAAAGACAACTATTTGGGTTGCTGAGAAAGAATTTAGTGGTAGACACTTTACCATTATTTTCAATAATAAATGCATACTAGTGAGATATGTTAGCTTCATGCCAGCATTTGTTTTTGAACGATGAAACATGAAGATACACCTTATCTGCATAAGTGAATTAACTGACCCTCTTGACCAAGTCAAGAATACTATCTTGCTAGCATGCACTTTTCTCTATAATCTCGTACTTCCATGCTACTAACCATGTCTGCATGTCTACATGAAGTAATGTTGTCTATTGTTTATATAATTCATGTGAACTTAAAACAAAATCACTTTGATACACAGGGTCATGAGGGAAGATACTCCATCTATGTGCACGCGTCGCGTCAGAAGCCTGTGCATACTAGTTCTCTTTTTGTTGGCCGAGATATTCATAGTGATGCGGTAATAATTCTCATCTGTCCTTCAGTTCTTCGTAAGTTTGCATGGGTGTTATACATAAACGATGTGATTTCGCTGAGGAGATTTGTCAAGTACAATTTCTCTTATATCTTCAAAACTTAGGTTTCGAAGAAAATTCTCCCTCTCAATGAATGAAGAATGTGTTAATGGCTCAACTGATTGATGTTGATGCCATCTGAAACTTTTGTTTTCATTAATATGTTCACTCCAAGGAAGGAGCAATGAGCAATGGCTAAACAGTGAGCTCATATTGATATGGTTGAGAACATAAGTTGACCAAGATCGCTTGCATTTAAGAGTATTAGTATCATTCCCAATTCCCCATGGCATTACTTGTATCCTCAAGGCCAGTCTTAGTATCATGACGTATGGATCTTCTGACTTCTAAAGACCACTATTAGCAGTTTGGATTGAGATGCCGAAAAATCTTAGTCTACTAATTTGCAAATCGAGGAGCTTTGTGCACTACATATGTTTTAGGTTTATTTTTAAAAATTATAACATAGGTTTGATGTTGCATGTTTGTGGTTGTCAAAATTGAATAGAGTATGTACTTGCTATGCAGGTTGTATGGGGAAAGATTTCAATGATAGATGCAGAGAAGAGGCTATTAGCAAATGCGCTGGAAGACGCGGATAATCAATTTTTTGTCTTGCTTTCTGATAGGTTTGAATTCCTGGTTATGAATGATTTATTTCTTGGGAGATTCTTTCACCGTACTGAAATCAGTATTTACTCTGTCTCGCAGCTGTGTTCCGCTTCATTCATTTGACTACGTCTTTAATTACCTGATGGGAACAAACATCAGTTTCATTGATTGGTAAGACTACTGGAACTTGCATTTCATTACGATTTTGAAAAATAAAGGAAGTAAAGGGGAATTAGTGAAACAAGTGGCACTGGCCAATATCACTTATAGATGTCCATGTCCATGCATGTTGATTTTTGTCCGCATTTATTGCCATTTTGTAGTTTCCAGGATCCTGGTCCACATGGAAATGGAAGGTATTCTCTTGAGATGCTTCCTGAAATAGAGGAGAGAGACTTCAGAAAGGGTGCCCAGGTACATATCTTTGTGAAGTCGTTTCCTTATTATTGTTGTTCTTGCAATGTATATTAGTTTGCTAGATCATGGGACATGTGGTTAGCAAAATCAAAATTCATATATTCCATCTGTTCCAAATTCATGCTTTGACCAACAATTAACTCGATAATATGTAGTTTATGGTACACAGCATAGACACCATCAGATCAGTATCCAAAAGCACTTTCATATGATTGTGATTTCATAACCACGTCTGTATTTTTAAATGGGGGTAGTATAGTACTTGTGGGTCCACTGTTTGTTATTTTAGTTGTATATTATTTGTTTTTGTTTTTTCATGGTATAAAGCGGACTTGTTCAAAAATCGGTTATTGAGTATCAGAATCTAATCTCACATGCTCTCTTCTGTAATTCTTGCTCTTTTTATAGTGGTTCGCAATCACGCGAAGACATGCTTTATTGATTCTCGCGGACAACCTTTACTACAAGAAGTTCAAGCTATATTGCAAGGTGTGTTTCTTTTCTAGATTGCTATCTTTGGTTAATGTATGGAGATATACCAGGTATTGTAATAGGTAATACACATAGAGTGTTAAATGTATTCGGCGCTGTATATATATTCCAATATGAAGCTGGAGTTGCTATAGTAAAACTGTAGTACAGAAATTCAGTAATTACCTCTAATTGGCAAATAGGCCATAACGAACTGATGAATAGATACACTTCCATAAACATCAGAAAATTATGTGCAAACTCTGCTGCAAAGTAGTCTTCTTTTTCTTTCCTTAGCAACAAGTAAAATATTCTAACAAGCTTAATCAGCATGGGAACTTCATATGTTTCTCGTTTGAATAAATTGTCTTCTGGGATGCATTTGAGTGATGTGCTTGTTCGGCAGTCATCATTCCTGAAGTCTCAACCAATACTTGAGTTTTCCACTTTTCTAGTTTTCTCTGACATTTTTCTCGCAAGTCGATCTTTGGAAAGTAATTTATCTATGTCATGTGATTTGCAGCCAGCAGATGGGCGCAACTGTATTGCTGACGAGCATTATTTGCCAACCCTATTCAATGTCAGTATCTACATTCTACAGAAGTTGCATTTACATCTTTTTTCCTTGAGTTACTTGCTAACTAACAAGTCCTACGAAACCTCAGATGGTAGATCCAGGTGGAATAGCTAATTGGTCGGTTACACATGTGGATTGGTCTGAGGGGAAATGGCATCCAAAGTCATACGCAGTTGCTGATGTCAGCTATGATCTACTAAAGAATATAACAGTATGTTTTTGCCTTGCTTGACTTCTTTCCTGAGATGACCTGTACATGTTTTTCTATTTAGTGCATAACCCTTACATTGATGCATTCTAATGTACATTACCGTCGCACAGGCCGTTGATGAGACCATCCATGTAACAAGTGATGACAGGGTATGGGCAATAATTTCGTCATCAGTATTTTGACCTTCAAAGAAGAATAAATAAATAAATTTTCTTCTAGATCTTGTCCGATTACTTTTCCTTCGATTATCTGCTAGTGCATATTAAAAATGATCTGTATTGCAATACTGTCCCAGTGATCTGCTACAACTGTGTGGGATACTGATTTCTGGTTTCTATCCCCTTTGCAGAAACTTGTGACACAGAAGCCATGTTTGTGGAACGGATCAAAGAGTCCATGCTATCTTTTTGCTAGAAAATTTTACCCCGAAACTCTCGACAGCTTACTGAAGATATTCACCAGCTACACGTCTGTTTGACTTCAACCTGATTCTTTGCACCTCAACACATGGTTCAAGTACATGAGCATGTCTCCTCTCTTCATGTAAAAATTGTGAAGTCAATCGATACTTAGATCTGGGCCTCGAGCGACGGGTTGCTGTTGCAGCGACCACCGCAAACCTGCGGTTCAGTCCATGGGTGGTAGGGATGCGGCGATATTGATAGCGATGATACTGCCCTCGTTGTAATCTATTGTGCTTTCTGTATGTTTCCTTCAAGTCCCTCGCCTCTCTCTCTCCCTCTTTAATCTTTGTCCTAGCCTCATTAGTTCCTGGCTCTTTGAGTTGGAGATCATATTTTTGTCAATATGCTGTTATCATATGATCCATTCTTTTGTAGACACAAAGAAATGAGTGAAAAGTACCACATATCTTTTAGTCTCTTGGTGTTTTTTGGTTAGTTACTGTGCATCTATTCTTGTGGGTTTTGGCATGTTTTCAGTTTTATTGTACATATATTCTGAGGAAGGTGAACTTTATTAGGCAAAGTTACTCGGGCTCCATGGAGCTTGAATTTTGAACAAGTCAAAAACCATGTTTTTATGTTTCAAAAAAATCTAAAAAAATACATACGCAGAGATGTAATATACATGTATGTAAATTTTTATGATAAAATACATTAAAATGAGAGCTACAAAATAATGATATTTGTGGCTGTTTAGCACATGCACCGTTCACTCTCAAAGTCCATGATTTTGTTCTTTTATGCAGTTTGCAATTCAAGTTATTTCATTGTGAAATTTTACACACATACACATTACATCCTTGTATACGTGTATTTTTTTAGAATTTTTGGAAAAAAATTGAATCTTGAAATTTTAAAAATACCAGGCTCCATGAAGCTCGCCCTCCAAAACGCCTTAACATTATATCACGTGGGAATCCCCATGGCTGAATGTGTAAGCAGACAAGTTTCCCTTTTTGCCCCACGCATAAGTCAATTAAACCCTGTTGAAGCATGTGAATTTTCCTCAGTGTGCAAACTGATGAGGATGGGCCTAACTCACATCGCCTATCCTATATATACTTCAGAAAAATAGAGTTCCCCGAGTGAGGCTTTTTGAAACTAAGAAACTGACCATTTTAGTTTCAAAAAATCTGAAAAAAGACACAAGTACTTATAGATGTATATTACTCCCTCCGTTCCGAATTACTTGTCGCAGGTATGGATGTATCTAGATGTATTTTAATTCTAGATACATCCATTTCCGCGACGAGTAATTTAGAACAGAGGGAGTAGATGTGTGTAAAATTTAATTATGAAATACATTTTTATGTGAGTTGTACGAAAATTAATAATGTATTTTTATAGTGAAAAGTACATGTGCTAGACATACATGATTTTATTATTTTTGTGTAGCATGCATAAAAATGTATTTTACCATAAATTTTACAGATAAATAGTATACATCCATAGGTATGTGTATTTGTCAGCAAAAAAAATGAAACATAAAAAATATTTTTTTGATTTTTTTAAATTTTGCTCCATTAGCAATTCCTGGCGTTCCCCTTCTTTCTTTGTCCACGGCTCCCCTACTCACACCTCCCAATCTCCTCACACCTCTGTTTTCTCCCACCAATTTTCCTTGAAAACCGCCTCAACTATCACATGTTTTATCGACTTATCAAATAAAATAGCCAATAATAGCCTCAACTATCCCGTACCCTGCCAGCAGAGGTTCAGGCACGGCGGCACCGGCGCCTCCCACCTTCCGGAGTCCACGGCCGCTCGTCGACCGACTCCGGCGCCGCCGCCGCCCAGGTTGGGTCCAGCCTGCACCCCCCCCTTGGTTCCCCCCTCCTGTTTGGCTTGAAAGCCTGACGTCCTCTCTGTTTCGTGCCTGGATTGCTAGGTGTTTACATGTGGATCGTATGAGGTGTTCCATCTAGTGTCATAGTAATATTCTCATCACCCTGATCGCAGAATGCTGTTCTTACATTGCTCTGTCTGGTATTGGATAGAATATTTGGCCCATGCCTCCCCACCTCGAAATTAACCATGGATACACTTATGGAAATACATAGAGATGAATAATAGATCAATCACATGAATTGTGAATGGTCTCATTGGTTGCATATGAATCAAATAGCCCTGACACTTGTTTTTGAGTGTCAGCGAAGCCGATTGTTATCCTAGTATTTCTATTGCTCATCGGAGCTATATATATAGCACTATATGTGCTTATGCCATCTGCTGAAACAAGCTGACTAGTACTTTAATGTCCTGCCATTAAGCGCCCCGGGTCCTAGCTTCTCCTTGCCCCTCCCGAAATCTCTGGACCTGCCCTGGGCCATGGGCGCCGGAGGCAAGGGATATAAGGCATAATTGGTTTGATGCCAAAAGTTGGCAACTGCCAAATATTGGCTAGAGATTGATTGCTTGCCAATTCTCATTGCCAATCTCATAAAAAGTTGCCAAATGTTGGCAACTTTTAACTTTGTCAAATGTTGGCTTGCCAAATATTGGCAATGCCAAATGCTGGAGAAGCTGCTGGCGCTCGGCATCGACCAGCGCATGGCGGAGAACGCGCTTGTCAACAGCAAGGTCACCGCCAATCTAGTGTTGGGGCTGGACAGCAATAATGCGCTGCATAAATTCATCGACACGGTAAATATGCACACTACACAGCCTCCTTCACTTGTGATGAACTTTGAGGACAGCTTCAACCAATAAGTAAGCAGCGAAATAACACAAACAACATGCACATGTGATACAGGATTTAACGCGGAAAAAAACCTCCTCAACTTGAGGAGTAAAAAATCACGGCTGTGGATCGACCGGTCCACACAACTTCACTATGAGAATGATGAGTACAAAGTCTTCTCTAGAACCTCTAGAGAGATTTACAACACACTCTCCACGTTACAGCAACAACAACCACAAGAAGTAAGATTTCAGCAAATCAGAGTTTACAGAGCTTCTGTACCCTCCAGTGTTTTGTAAACTGCTCTTAAACCGCTGAACCAAACAACACCAAATTTGGCAGACAAGTAGACACACGAGTTCCTGAGATCCCCTCCAAATTTCAGCTCAATCGGACATCGTTTGCCTACCCAAACTGTTCGTCTCCCAAAACTACTCTATTCTAAAACCGCAGCAGTCAGAGCTGACAAAACCACTTCCAAATCTGATGCTCCACTGACCCAATCCTCAAATCAGCTAACCAAATCGAAGTACTCAAAGTAAGGAACGAGCTCACCAAGTTTGGGGTCGATCCAAGCACGTTTGAGCCTCCAATCACCAGCTTGAACACTGTCTAGTCAGATGTAGCAAATCTGGACAGAACCTCTGCTTCTTCTTCTTCCTCTCTCTCAGGTTGTGTTTTCTCTTGTGTGCTCTCTCTCTCACTCTCACGAATGGCAGCCACCACCAGCCAGGGGTGGAGTGGCTAGGATTTTCTTCTTGCTTCACTTCCCTTGGAAGCGCTCTCAACCGTTGGATGCAGCGAAGATCAACGGCTGACATGTGTTGGACTTATGGGCAGATGTTGGGCTGCCAACACACCTCCATGTGGAGGGACTTAGCCCAACAAACTCCCCCTCCCGACATCATGGAGGGTCTTACTGCTTTTCGGCAGCCATGCCAGCGAGCCGGGGGCATACTTCGAGCTTCTTCCTTGTCACCACTTTAGTCAACATATCAGCCCCATTGTCATCAGTGTGAACCTTCTCAAGTTGCATTTTCTTGGAATACAACACATCTCGAATCCAATGATAACGGACTTCTATATGCTTAGACCTTGAATGAAAACTTGCATTCTTACTCAAGTGAATAGCACTTTGGTTGTCACAAAAGAACACATACTTGTCTTTCTTAAAACCAAGCTCACAAGCCAACCGTTTCAGCCACAATAGCTCTTTGCTCGCCTCTGTTACTGCAATGAATTCAGTTTCAGTTGTATTTAGTGCCACGCACTTTTGCAGCCTGCTTTGCCATGACACCGCTCCCCCTGCATAGGTAACCAAGTAACCTAAAGTAGACTTCCTTCTGTCAACATCTCCAGCCATGTCAGAATCTGAAAAAGCAATCAGCTTGGCCTCACCGTCACCGAAGCAAAGTTTCAGATTTGTGCTGCCCCGAAGATATCTCAAAATCCACTTCACGGCTTCCCAATGAGGTCTTCCTAGATTGGACATAAATCTGCTCACAGTACTAACCGCATGGACAATGTCAGGCCTTGTACACACCATAGCATACATCAAACTCCCAACCGCAGAAGCATAAGGAACATGATGCATTTCCTTTTTCTGCTCATCAGTGGTAGGACATTGCTTTCTGCTCAACTTGAAATGGGCTGCTAGTGGACAACTCACAACTTTAGCATTTTCCATCCTGAACTTCTGAAGTAGCTTCTCAATATACTTCTCTTGAGACAAGTACAACTTGTTGCAATTTCTGTCTCGCTCAATTCTCATTCCGAGAATGTTCTTTGCTGGACCTAAGTCTTTCATAGCAAAACATTTGCTCAACTCCTTCTTCAACTTAGCAATCCTAGAGACATTCTTGCCAACAATCAGGATATCATTAACATAGAGCAATAATATGATGAAATCATCACCTGAGAACCTATGAATAAACACACAATGGTCTGAGCTACACTTCTTGTAGCCTTGCTCCCCCCATGACAGTTTCAAACTTCATGTACCATTGTCTTGGTGCTTGTTTCAGGCCATAGAGACTTTTCTTCAGCTTGCACACATAGTCTTCTTTGCCTTTCACAAGAAACCCCTCAGGTTGCTCCATGTATATTTCTTCCTCCAACTCACCATGAAGGAATGCAGTCTTCACATCCATTTGCTCAACCTCCAAGTTGAGACTTGCTGCAATGCCAAGGATTACTCTTATGGATGTCATCTTCACAACCGGAGAAAAGATCTCATCATAGTCAATGCCTTTCCTCTGGCTAAATCCTTTTACAACTAGCCTGGCTTTGTACCTTGGATGTGATGTGTGCTCTTCTTGCTTGATTCTGTAGACCCACTTGTTCTTCAAAATTTTCTTGCCCTTGGGCAACTTCACCAACTCATAAGTGTGATTCTTATGCAAGGAATCCATCTCTTCTTGCATAGCCTTTTTTCACTCCTTCTTGTGATCATCTTCCATTGCATATGCAAAGCATTTAGGTTCTGAACTGTCAGATAATAACACCATGTATTGATCTGAGGGATACCTGCTGGAAGGAATTCGACCCCTGTTGGATCTTCTGAGTGGAGCAGCTGGTGGACTTTCTGGTGTTGGTGCTTCCTGCTGATCCGGATCATCAACTTCAGCATCATACTCTTGTTGCTGCTGCTGGGGAGCATCTTCTTCACCGCACCACCATGTACATCATCTTGTACATCTTCGCATCTGCTTCAACTTGCACAGAGCTGGAGCTGCAGGAACTGGGTCGAGAATCAATCATGTCTTGTTTGCTTTGAGGAGGAACCTGCCCTTTGTCTTCACAATATCCTCAATTTTGTTTGGTCTTCAAAAAACACAACATCACGGCTTCTCACAACTTTCCTTGCTATAGGGTCAAACAGCTTGTAGCCAAACTCATCACCACCATAACCAAGAAAGATACATTGTCGTGTCTTTGAATCAAGCTTTGACCTTTCATCTTGAGGAATATGAACAAATGCCTTGCACCCAAAAACCTTCAGGTGGTCATATGAGACGTCCTTGTCACACCAGACCCTGTTAGGAACATCTCCCTGCAAATGATAACTTGGTGAGAGATTAATAAGATAAATGGCAGTCATCAAAGCCTCACCCCAAAAGTGTTTGCGTAGCTTTGCACTTGACAACAAGCATCTAACTCTCTCCAAAATTGTCCTGTTCATCCTCTCAGCAAGACCATTCAGCTGTGGTGTCTTCGAGGGAGTAAATTGATGCCTAATACCTTGCTGCTTGCAATATGCATCAAATGGCCCAATGTACTCTCCTCCATTATCAGTGCGAATGCACTTGATCTTCTTCTCAGTTTCTCTCTTAACCGAGGCTTGGAATTGCTTGAATACACCTAGTACTTGATCTTTGGTCCTCAAGGTGAAGGCCCAAACTTTCCTTGAAAAGTCATCAATAAAAGTCACAAAGTACTTAGCACCACCAAGAGATCTTACCGACATTTTGCAAACATCGGAATGTATCAAGTCCAGCTTCTCAAGCTTCTTGTGAGGAGGTAGAGTCTTGAAGGCAACTCGGTGTTGCTTCCCTGCTAGACAATCTGAACATTTCTTGATGTGAACTCCTTTCACACCCTTCAACAATTTTTTCTTCACTAGCACTGTCATCCCCTTCTCACTCATGTGCCCAAGTCTCTTGTGCCATAAAGCACAATGATCATCCTTCTCTAGTGCATTGGCAGAAGCACTAAAGAGCTTAGCATGAACATGATACAAAACTGAGACCATTTTACCTCTTGCAACAATCATATTGCCTTTGGTGAGCTTGTACTGCCCTTTTCCAAAACTGCTCAAGTAATCATCTCCATCAAGCAAACCAACCGAGATAATATTGAGACGAAGTGCCTCAACATGCCTCACAGATTTGAGGACTAACCTTGTACCATTTGCGGTCTCCAAATGCACATCTCCTTTTCCAATGATGGCTGCTCTATCATTGTTCCCCATCTTCACAACACCAAAATCACTTGATATATAGTTAGTGAAGAGCTCTCTGCGAGATGTAGCATGAATGGTAGCACCGCTGTCCGGTATCCAAATCATCTCGTCACCATCCACAAGGTGGACGGTTTCATCAGAAACAACAGTGATCCTCTCCTCAACAGTGGAACCAAATCCGCCCTCATTTTCTTCATGCATAACAAGCATGATGTCCTCTTCTCTGCAGTAACTTTCGGTTGCCCTCTGTGTCACTATCACTTTGTCAACTTGCTTCGATCTTGTTTCTTCTTTTCTTTTGTCTTTCTTCCACTTGTCACATTGCCACTTAATGTGGCCCTTCGATGGCGTGATGGCACTCATAATCAGCATACTTAATTTTGATTTGCTCCTACCTCTTTTTGCCCCTTTACGGACCTCTGCTCTTGCTTCTCCCCCTGGACTGAGTGACTAGCACCTCTGAATGTGAGGAAGAAGTGGCTTCAACCACCTTTATGGACTCTTCATTTAGTACCCTGGTTTTCACAAGATTCCAAGTGACAACTCCATTAGGTGCTGAATTGCAAACCGTGACCTTAAAGGTCTCCCACTGTCCGTAATGAGCCTAGTAGCAGCAAAGCTCTCACTTCGTCTTCAAATGTTATTCCCATTGAAGAAAGCTGATTTATAATGCCTTGGAATGTATTCACATGATCTGCAATTAGAGTGCTCTCTTTGTACCTCAAGCACATCAATTGTTTGATCAAGAACATCTTGTTTGTACCTTCTTTCCGGGCAAACAACTCTTCCAATTTCTGCCATAAGGTGCGTGCATGTGTCTCATCAATGATATGGTTCAAAACATTGTCATCGACCCATTGCCGAATAAACCCACAAGCTTGGCGATGAAGTACCTTCCATTGACCTTCCTCAATGCCCTCCGGCATCTCAGTGGAGAACACTAGCTTCCAGTATTCTTTCACATACAACAAGTCCTCCATCTTGCCCTTCCATGCTTGATAATTTGTACCATTCAAAGATATCATCCTGCTGGTATTCACTTCCATCTTTCACCACAAGAAACTCAGCAATTTGCACAAGCAAACTAAAGCTCTGATACCACTTTGTTGGGGCTGGACAGCAACAATGCGCTGCACAAATTCACCGACACGGCAAATATGCACACTACACAACCCCCTTCACTTGTGATGAACTTTGAGGACAGCTTCAACCAACAAGTAAGCAGCGGAATAACACAAACAATATGCACATGTGACACATGATTTAACGTGGAAAAAACCTCCTCAACTTGAGGAGTAAAAACCAAGGCTGTGGACCGACCGGTCCACACAACTTCACTATGAGGATGATGAGTACAAAGTCTTCTCTAGAACCTCTAGAGAGATTTACAACACACTCTCCACGCTGCCAACCGGCAACAGCAACAACAACCACAAGAAGTAAGATTTCAGCAAAGCAGAGTTTACAGAGCTTCTGTACCCTCTAGTGTTTTGCATACTGCTCTTAAACCGCTGAACCAAACAGCACCAAATTTGGCAGACAAGTAGGCACACGAGTTCCTGAGATCCCCTCCAAATTTCAGCTCAATCGAACATCGTTTGCCTACCCAAACTATTCGTCTCCCAAAACTACTCTGTTCTAAAACTGCAGCAGTCAGAGCTGACAAAACCACTCTCAAATCTGATGCTCCACTGACCCAATCCTCAAACCAGCTAACCAAATCGAAGTACTCAAAGTAAGGAACAGGCTCACCAAGTTTGGGGTCGATCCAAGCACGTTTGAGCCTCAATCACCAGCTTGAACACTTTGTCTAGTCGATCAGCAAATCTTGATAGAACCTCTGCTTCTTCTTCTTCCTCTCTCTCAGGTTGTGTTTTCTCTTGTGTGCTCTCTCTCTCACTCTCACGAATGGCAGCCACCACCAGCCAGGGGTGGAGTGGCTAGGGTTTTCTTATTGCTTCACTTCCCTTGGAAGCGCTCTCAACCGTTGGATGCAGCGAAGATCAACGGCTGACATGTGTTGGACTTATGGACTGATGTTGGGCTGCCAACACACCTCCATGTGGAGGGACTTAGCCCAACACCTAGCCGCCGTCATAGCCGAGGTAAAGCTATCTGTGTTAGTTTTTCATCAGTACCTTATAGTATGCTGTCTTACTATGTTGTTTCTGCTATTTTGTGATGCAAGTTGCATTGGACTACTGTGACCAAATAGTGCCATTTATCTCTTCAAAACAAATAGTGTTTCCCCTTTTAACTGGATTTGCCTATGAACAGGCTGGTATAGGTGGGTGCGACAAGTCGGTGGGAAATCTTCTGTATGCCGTAAGTATTTCTATCTATTTTTTTCTCTAGTTTATGCATTTGAAGATTTCTTATGTGTGACTTATGAGGATGCACTTGCTCGTGGATGAAATAGGTTGCCACTAAATACCCAAACAATGCGCTTGTCCATCGTCCTGCTCTCATCGACTATATTTTCTCCATGAAGGTAATATCTGTCACCTTTTTCATTCTTCATTTTGCGTTTTCGGGAGTGCGCATGAAGAATGGACACTTTGTTTCAGAGCTCATTTGTCTTAGTTTTGTCAATCTGAAGTATTTCATTATGTCACTATTTTTCAGATAAAGAACCCTTCACAGCTAGACGCTACTCTGTCATTTCTTACTAATGTTGGTCCTGATCCTTTGGATACTGGGAAGTTTGAAGAAGCCTGTGGTGTAGGTATGTTTTTTGCAACAACAATATATACGCTTCTAACAATTTTAACTAATGCATGTCTCATTCACGGCCAGGACACTAAGAGCATGTACAGTGCAAGTGCTTAAAGAGATGTCCAGAAAGATAAACCATTTTTTACTTGCCACGTAGGATAGTCTTCGTGCTTATATTGATGGATGAGTGCTTGATTAGGCACCAATGTTTAGGAGGTGCTTATGAGTTTAACTAGCACTGTTAATATTATATAATAAATCTCTAGAGTACATATAATTCACATATTTGCTTAATGATGTGGCAACATTCTCTGTATGAACCCGCACATAAGCACCTTTCAGTCTACATACCCTAAGAAAGTCTATGATGGTGACTCGATAATGTGGTTGTTTGGATGCTACAATAATATAGGACAAATTTGCATTTTGATGATCAGATATGAAAGGAACACCTTTCTCTGAGGCAACATATTCAGTCAATTATTTCAATTGGCCGCCTTATTGATTCAAGTGCAATGTTGAACTGCATGCGTGGTTGTTTCAATTGAAGAGATTCATTCAACTGTCACCAAGGTTCTACATGAAAATATGGAGGCTATATTGGAGCAGCGTTATCATATAAATGGTTTCCATCCAGTTAACCTTTGTATTACACATTTTTTGATTTGTTACTTGAGGGAACCCATCCTTTATCCTGCTTTATCCTTCTTCCAGTTGGTAACCTATGCGGACAGGTTAGGAAGAGACACCCCTGGGGTGATGCTAAGGCGACAAAGGTGCACAACAATTGCTACAGATACATCACTTAACTTATTTGGGTTGTATCAATTTCATTTTAACCCTCTTCAAGTCTTCATATTTTGCTCATACAGGAGGAGATCGAGAAAAGGATTGCAGAGATACTAGGTCCAAAGACGGAAGCTGACAATGTAAAACTAGTAAAAAAGAAGAAAGAAAAAGCAGCAAAAGCTGAGGTTGGTGCGCTGAAGTAGAGCCTTTGGGTTTAAAGTAGGGCGATTTGGTTATTAATTAGCTACCTGTGCTTTCTTTGAAATCCAGGAGAAAAAGGTTGCGGTAGCTACTGCTGCCCCACCGTCTGAGGAACTGAATCCATACTCACATTTTCCTGAGCCGGCAGAAAACACCAAGGTATCGTAAACTGTTGAGTTAAATCGATTAAATGCCTGTTATATTATGCATATAAATTCTGCACAGTACTGTTCTCTGATATCCCAATGGTGTTAGTATTGTTCTTCTAAGCGCTATGATTGGCTGTTCTGTTGGTTGTCACCTGTAAGAAATGAACTTAAGTGGTTTTGATTTCTTTGCACGAGCTAGGTTCATACAGAAATATTCTTCAGCAATGGGAACATATGGAGGGCGCATAACACAAAGGAGAGTTTAGAGAAACATCTTATGGCAACTGGTGGAAAAGTGACGACCCGTTTCCCTCCAGAACCTAATGGATATCTTCATATCGGTCATGCCAAGGTTTTTATAATCTTCATGAAAAGCATTTCCATATATACCACTTCGATGGAAAATGGAATAGTATGCTTACATTCTCCATCTGATGCAGGCTATGTTTATTGATTTTGGACTGGCTAAAGAGCGGAATGGCTATTGTTTCCTTAGGTAGTAACATTTGTTCTTTTTTTCATTTGGAACAATCTTTTCCTGCTTGCCATGCTATCCTTTCCTGGCTATGTTTACTAATTTTGAACTGACTACTTATTTTAGTCATGTCAGTCCTGACCAAATACTGCTTGAATTTATGTTTCTTCTCTTGCATTATATACTGCATCTATTTAATTATACATTTCCATCTTCGATCTGGAGTTCTGATTAGTTTTGCTTGGTCTAAAAGTGCTTACATAGAATTCTTGCTGCTTTAGTCCTTCCACATTCTCATTCACGACAAAATGAACCGCTGTCTATCTGAAAAACAGGTTTGATGACACAAACCCTGAAGCTGAAAAGAAGGAATATATAGACCACATCCAGGAGATAGTTCATTGGCTGGGATGGGAGTCCTATAAAGTTACATATACAAGTGATTATTTTCAAGCTTTGTATGAGCACGCAGTTGAGTTAATACGGAAAGGGCTGGCCTATGTAGATCACCAGGTTCTTTCTCTCCTCCTTTCTTTATCATGGTACAAAAATTTGAAAGGAGGAAATGGGCATGCATATCGAATCCTTAAGAAATAAGATGTGCAGATGCTTAGGTTTTCGCCCGGTTTTCCTTAAATTAACTGGCCAATTATCTTCTTCTTAATTAATCGATGAGGCAAAACTTTTGCCTCCGTTTCGAAAAAAGATGTGCAGATGCTGACTGGTATATGATTTCCAGACTGCAGAGCAGATCAAGGAAGGCAGGGAAAATAACTTGGATAGTCCATGGAGGGATAGACCTATTGAAGAGTCACTACGGTTATTTGAAGACATGCGGCGTGGGTTAATTGCTGAGGGCGCAGCAACTCTGCGATTGAAGCAGGACATGCAGAATGATACCAGAAACATGTACGACTTGATTGCATACAGAATAAAAGTAAGTTGCAAAACTCGTCTTGTGAATTGAATGGCCATATCTTATCAATACATAACTAATCCTTTTATGCCATATAATTCACCCCTCATCCACATGCTGGTGACAAATGGTGTATATATCCAAGCTACGATTACGCCCATTGCATGGTGGATTCACTTGAAAACATTACTCATTCGGTAATTTTCCCTTTTCAGAATAGCTTGGGCTTGTTTAAACTACTAGATGACTCGTTGCGCCAATGGCGCAAAGGCCGAGAGGGAGCCAAGTATTGTGAGAATATTTAGACAGCCAAGTCAAAAACCAAATGTGGCCAACACTCCCGCATCCTTTGCTTGAAAGCCGTCTTTTCTCACCGGATCAAACATAGATACATGATTCTTCAAGAGCAAATTTCAAAGAAAATATAAAGCATGAAAGGCTTTAAGTTGTACTATTGAGACCATACCACCATATCTCCGTTTAGTTTCTTTGGAAATATAAAGGTCTAAGAGGATGGTACATGTGAGAAGCTGTGAATCCACAACAAAAAACTAAACTAACTTCCAAACAAACATTTCAAGTTTGGAAGCCACAAAGAAGCAGCCCAGATCTCTTGTTGTAGTGCAGTACATGTCCTTAATCCTGCATCCACAGCCCATCATAATATTTCAATACCTAAATCCACGAAATCCAACCAAAGGTAATCATGGCAGAAACATGCGCCGTGGCTTACATCTCCGAGAAGGATTTCTTGGCATTCTTGTGCAGGTTGGACACAACAATCCTCGCTGCGAACTGCAGAAGAACCACACATGCACCTTCCTTCACCTTGCCCTTGGGGAGGAGGGGGCAACACTTGCAGCGCCGCGACAAATATGTCTTTTCTGCCCCTCTATCCCTACTATTTGAAAACAAGGATCTCCACTGATAGAAAGATGCCAACGACAACCAGAATAAGGACAATAAGCAAAGTGTACACGCAGTTCAGGCTTTACCCCAACAAGAACAGACCATGGTCAATTCACACAAGCATGAAAAAGCAGGCAAAGCACACCATGATACACGGCTAACAATTGAAATAAGTGCGCAAATCATGTCCACACGCAACCACAAAATATGAATGGCATTAGGCAAAAGAAAACACAATGTCGGGCCAAACCTGAATATCAACACGACCAATGAAGCAAGAATAATGACAATACATAGGTCACACAATAAATGCAATTTTCAGAAAAAGGAAAGGAAGAAACCCCGATAAGCGAAGAAAGAAGAAGAAAACTTGATCAACGAGAAGAGAGAAAAGCGACCTCCAGAGCGTACAACATAAAAAAAAAAGAAAAGAAAAAAGTAATCAGGCCACATGCATTGCACTAAACAACTCATTATTATTAGGACCTGTGTGCATATCCAAACTTCTTAAGATTACTGTAGAGCAGAAATTTTGAAACGACCAGAAAATTTTAGTAAGAAATAAAATACAGGAACTACAAAAACTAATTAATCCGGTGGTCTATGCACCACAAATCAGGAATCCTACAATTACACTACTATAAACATATGTCTACTGCATTCCAAGTGCTCATTCCAAGTGCTCTTATTTTACATCCGTCTTTTTAATATGAAATCCATCATCCTAACACATGTCTCGTGCTTGATTTTTCTCTAGCAAAACATGAGGCGATAAGCGGTTCAGTTCTATGTACATACTCCGATATCCTGGAAGTGACAGAATTTATGTTAGAAAATCATGTAAAGACATGTGACGGTGTCCTGGACTAGGGGGTACGCACCACGTCGTCCCCCAATCGGTTAGATTGGGCCGAGGACCCCCAGGGCCGCATACTCATGGGCCGGTCCGGACAGGTGCCGCATACAAGGAAGATTCCACAAGACTTGGCGATCAAGACAAGGACTCCTCCCCCACCGGCGTATTCGGCTAGGACTCTTGTTATCCTAGGCCTCTGGTGCATTATATAAACGAGGCCAGGCTAGTCGATAGTGTTGGGTAACGTAGTAATTTCAAAAATTTTCCTACGATCACGCAAGACCATGGTGATGGCATAGCAACGAGAGGGGAGAGTGTCCGTCCATGTACCCTCGTAGACCGAAAGTGGAAGCGTTATATCAACGCGGTTGATGTAGTCGTACGTCTTCACGATCCAACCGATCCAAGCACCGTTACTCCGGCACCTCCGAGTTCTTAGCACACGTTCAGCTCGATGACGATCCCGGGCTCCGATCCAGCAAAGCGTCGGGGAGGAGTTCCGTCGGCCGACAGCGTGGTGGCGATCTTGATGTTCTACCGTCGCGAGGCTTCGCCTAAGCACCGCAACAATATGACCGAGGTGGAATATGGTGGAGGGGGCACCGCCTGCGGCTAAGGAACGATCACGAAGATCAAGTTGTGTGTTCTAGGGTGCCCCCTGCCCCGTATATAAAGGAGCAAGGGGAGGGCGGCCAGCCCTTGGGGCGCACCAAGGGAGGAGTCCTCCTCCTAGTAGAGTAGGACTCCCTTTCCTAGTCCTACTAGGAAGAGGGAAGGGGAAGGAAAGAGGGAGAGGGAGAGGGAAGGGGCTGCCCCCCCTCCTAGTCAGTCGGACTCCTCATGGAGGGGGCGCCCTCCTGGTGCAGCCCTCTCTCTCCCTCTTGGCCCAATAAGGCCCATAACTTCCCGAGGGTTCCGTAACCCTCCGGCACTCCGTTTTCTCCGAAACTTCCGAACCTTTCCGGTGTCGAATATAACCATCCAATATATCAATCTTTATGTCTTGACCATTTCGAGACTCCTCGTCATGTCCGTGATCACATCCGGGACTCGAACTCCTTCGGTACATCAAAATACATAAACTCATAATATAACCGTCATTGAAACCTTAAGCGTGCGGACCCTACGGTTCGAGAACTATGTAGACATGACCTAGAACCATTCTCGGTCAATAACCAATAGCGGAACCTGGATGCCCATATTGGTTCCTACATATTCTCTGAAGATCTTTATCGGTCAAACCGCATAACAACATCGTTGTTCCCTTTGTCATCGGTATGTTACTTACCCGAGATTCGATCGTCGGTATCCAATACCTAGTTTAATCTCGTTACGGAAAGTCTCTTTACTCGTTCCGTAATACATCATCTCACAACTAACTCATTAGTTGCAATGCTTGCAAGGCTTATTTGATGTGTATTACCGAGAAGGCCTAGAGATACCTCTCCAGACAATCGGAGTGACAAATCCTAATCTTGATTCATGCCAACTCAACATATACTTTCGGAGACACTTGTAGAGTACCTTTATAATCACCCGATTCGTTGTGACGTTTGGTAGCACACAAAGTGTTCCTCTGGTAAACAGGAGTTGCATAATCTCATAGTTGCAGGAACTTTGTATAAGTCATGAAGATAGCATAAGCAACATACTAAACGATCAAGTGCTAAGCTAATGAAATGGGTCATGTCAATCACATCATTCTCCTAATGATGTGATCCCATTAATCAAATGACAACACATGTCTATGGTTAGGAAACATAACCATCTTGATTAATGAGCTAGTCCGGTGAGGCATACTAGTGACTATCTGTTTGTCTATGTATTCACACATGTATTATGTTTCCGGTTAATACAATTCTAGCATGAATAATAAACATTTATCATGATATAAGGAAATAAATAATAACTTTATTATTGCCTCTAGGGCATATTTCCTTGATCTCCCACTTGCACTAGAGTCAATAATCTAGATTACACAAAATGATTCTAACACCCATGGAGTCTTGGTGCTGATCATGTTTTGCTCGTGGAAGAGGCTTAGTCAGCGGTCTGCAACATTCAGATCCGTATGTATTTTGCAAATCTCTATGTCTCCCACTTGGACTTGGTCCCGAATGGAATTGAAGCGTCTTTTGATATGCTTGGTCCTCTTGTGAAATCTGGATTCCTTTGCCAAGGCAATTGCACGATATTATCACGAGAAGATCTTCATTGGTCCCGATGCACTAGGTATAACACCTAGATCGGAAATGAACTCTTTCATCCAGACTCCTTCATTTGCTGCTTCGAAGCAGCTATGTACTCCGCTTCACATGTAGATCCCGCCACGGCGCTTTGTTTAGAACTGCACCAACCGACAGCTCCACCGTTTAATAAAAATCGTATCCGGTTTGCGATTTAGAATCGTCCGGATCGAGTGTCAAAGCTTGCATCGGCGTAACCATTTACGACTAGCTCTTTGTCACCTCCATATCTGAAAACATATCCTTAGTCCTTTTCGGTATTTCAGGATGTTCTTGACCGCTGTCGATGATCCACTCCTTGATTACTTTGGTACCTTCCTGCCAAGCTTACAGCTAAGCATACATCAGGTCTGGTACACAACATTGCATACATGATAGAGCCTATGGCTGAAGCATAGGGAACATTTTTCATTTTCTCTCTATCTTCTGCGTGGTGGGGCATTGAGTCGACTCAATCTTACACCTTGTACTACTGGTAAAAACCTTTCTTTGCACGATCCATTTTGAACTTCTTCAAAACTTTATCAAGGTATGTGCTTTGTGAAAGTCCTATTAAGCGTCTTGATCTATCTCTATAGATCTTGATGCCCAATATGTAAGCAGCTTCACGAGGTCTTTCATTGAAAACTTTTATTCAAGTATCCTTTTATGCTATCCAGAAATTCTATATCATTTCCAATCAACAATATATCGTCCACATATAATATCGAAATGCTCTGAGCTCCCACTCACTTTCTTGTAAATACAGGCTTCTCCAAAAGTGCATATAAAACCATATCTTTGATCACACTATCAAAGCGTTTATTCCAACTCCGAGAGGCTTGCACTGACCATAAATTGATCGTTGGAGCTTGCACACTTTGTTAGCAACCTTTGGATCAACAAAACCTTCTGGTTGCATCATATACAACTCTTCTTCTAGAAATCCATTCAAGAATGCAGTTTTACATCCATTTGCCAAATTTCATAATCATAAAATCGGCAATTGCTAACATGATTCGGACGGACTTAAGCATCGCTTCGGGTGAGAAAGTCTCATCGTAGTCAACCCCTTGAACTTGTCGAAAACCTTTTGCAACAAGTCGTGCTTTGTAGACGATTACATTACCATCAGCGTCAGTCTTCTTCTTAAAGATCCATTTATTCTCAATAGCTTGCCGATCATCGGGCAAGTCTACCAAAGTCCATACTTTGTTCTCATACATGGATCCCATCTCAGATTTCATGGCTTCAAGCCATTTTGCGAATCTGGGCTCACCATCGCTTCTTCATAGTTCGTAGGTTCACCATGATCTAGTAGCATGATTTCGAAATAGGATTACCGTACCACTCAGTGCGGATTTTGTTCTGGTTGATCTCTGAGTTCGGTGACAACTTGATCTGAAGTTTCATGATCTTTATCATTATCTTCCTCACTAACTGGTGTAGGTGTTACGAAACTGATTTACGTGACGAACTACTTTCAATAAGGGAGCTGGTACTATTACCTCATCAAGTTCCACTTTCCTCCCACTCACTTCTTTCGAGAGAAACTCCTTCTCTAGAAAGGATCCATTTTAACAACGAATGTCTTGCCTTCGGATCTGTGATAGAAGGTGTACCCAATTGTCTCCTTTGGGTATCCTATGAAGACACATTTTTCCGATTTGGGTTCAAGCTTATCAGGTTGAAGTTTCTTCACATAAGCATCGCAACCCCAAACTTTCGAAGCGACAACTTTGGTTTCTTGCTAAACCATAGTTCATAAGGCGTCGTCTCAGCGGATTTTGACGGTGTCCTATTTAATGTGAATGCGGCCGTCTCAAGAGCATATCCCCAAAATGATAGCGGTAAATCTGTAAGAGACATCATAGATCGCACCATATCGATAAAGTGCGATTCTGACGTTCGGATACACCATTGCGCTGTGGTGTTCGGGTGGCGTGAGTTGCTAAACTATTCGCATTGTTTCAAATGTAGACCAAACTCGTAACTCAAATATTAGCCTCCACGATCAGATCGTAGAAACTTTATTTTCTTATTACGATGATTTTCAACTTCACTCTGAAATTCTTTGAACTTTTCAAATGTTTCAGACTTATGTTTCATTAAGTAGATATACCCATATCTGCTTAAATCATCTGTGAAGGTGAGAAAATAACGATATCCGCCACGAGCTTCAACATTCATCGGACCACATACATCTGTATGTATGATTTCCAACAAATCTGTTGCTCTCTCCATAGTACGGAGAATGGGGTTTTAGTCATCTTGCCCATGAGGCACGGTTACTTAAGTGCCAAGTGATTCATAATCAAGTGACTCCAAAAGTCCATCAGATGGAGTTTCTTCATGCGCTTTATACCGATATGACCTAAGCGGCGATTACCACAAATAAGTTGCACTATCATTATCAACTCTGCATCTTTTGGTTTCAACATTATGAATATGTGTATCACTACTATCGAGATTCATTAAAAATAGACCACTCTTCAAGGGTGCATGACCATAAAAGATATTATTCATATAAATAGAACAACCATTATTCTCTGATTTAAATGAATAACCGTCTCGCATCAAACAAGATCCAGATATAATGTTCATGCTCAACGCGGCACCAAATAACAATTATTCAGGTCTAAAACTAATCCCGAAGGTAGATGTAGAGGTAGCGTGCCATTGCGATCACATCGACTTTGGAACCATTTCCCACGCGCATCGTCACCTCGTCCTTTGCCGGTGTTAAGCAATCCGTAGTCCTGTTTGAGTTGCAAATATTAGCAGAACCAGTATCAAATACCCAGGTACTACTGCGAGCTCTAGTAAGGTACACATCAATAACATGTATATCACATATACCTTTGTTCACCTTGCCATCCTTCTTATCCGCCAAATACTTGGGGCAGTTCCGCTTCCAGTGACCAGTCTGCTTGCAGTAGAAGCACTCAGTTTCAGGTTTAGGTCCAGACTTGGGTTTCTTCTCTTGATCAGCAACTTGTTTGCTGTTCTTTTTGAAGTTCCCCTTCTTCTTCCCTTTGCCTTTCTTCTTGAAACTAGTGGTCTTATTGACCATCAACACTTGATGCTCCTTCTTGATTTCTACCTCCGCAGCTTTTAGCATTGCGAAGAGCTCAGGCATAGTCTTCACTAACCCTTGCATATTATAGTTCATCACGAAGCCTTTGTAGCTTGGTGGCAGTGATTGAAGAATTCTGTCAATGACACAATCATCCGGAAGATTAACTCCCAATTGATTCAAGTGATTATAATACCCAAACATTTTGAGTATGTGCTCACCGATGAACTATTCTCCTCCATCTTGCAGCTATAGAACTTATTGGAGACTTCATATCTCTCAATCCGGGCATTACTGTTGAAATATCAACTTCAACTCTGGAACATCTCATATGCTCCATGACGTTCAAAACGTCGTTGAAGACCAGTTCTAAGCCGTAAAGTATGGCACACTGAACTATAGAGTAGTCATCAGCTTTGCTCGCGGACGTTCTTAACGTCGTCGGTTGCATCATCGGCGCAGAGCACGGCACCTAGCGGTGCATCCAGGGCGTAACTCTTACGTGCAGCAATGAGGATAATCCTCGATTACGGACCCAGTCCGTGTAATTGCTACCATCATCTTTCAACTTTGCTTTCTCAAGGAACGCATTAAAATTCAACGGAACAACAGCACGAGCCATCTATCTACAGTAAACATAGACAAGCAAAATACTATCAGGTACTAAGTTCATGATAAATTTAAGTTCAATTAATCATATTACTTAAGAACTCCCACTTAGACAGACATCTCTCTAGTCATCTAAGTGATCACGTGATCCAAATCAACTAAACCATAACCGATCATCACGTGAGATGGAGTAGTCTTCAATGGTGAACATCTTATGTTGATCATATCTGCTATATGATTCACGCTCGACCTTTCGGTCTCCGTGTTCCGAGGCCATATCTGCATATGCTAGGCTCGTCAAGTATAACCTGAGTATTCTGCGTGTGCAAAACTGGCTTACACCGTTGTAGATGGACGTGAGAGCTTATCACACCGATCATCACGTGGTGTCTCGACACGACGAACTTTGGCAGCGGTGCATACTCGGGAGAACACTACTTGATAATTTTAGTGAGAGATCATCTTATAATGCTACCGTCAATCAAAGCAAGATAAGATGCATAAAGGATAAACATCACATGCAATCAATATAAGTGATATGATATGGCCATCATCATCTTGTGCTTGTGATCTCCATCTCCAAGCACCGCCATGATCACCATCGTCACCGGTAGCGACACCTTGATCTCCATCGTAGCATCGTTGTCGTCTCGCCAACTATTGCTTCCACGACTATCACTACCGCTTAGTGATAAAGTAAAGCAATTACATGGCGTTGCATTTCATACAATAAGCGACAACCATATGGCTCCTGCCATTGCCGATAACTTCGGTTACAAAACATGATCATCTCATACAATAAAATATAGCATCATGTCTTGACCATATCACATCACATCATGCCCTGCAAAAACAAGTTAGGCGTCCTCTACTTTGTTGTTGCAAGTTTTACGTGGCTGCTACGGGCTGAGCAAGAACCGTTCTTACCTCGCATCAAAACCACAGCGATACTTCGTCAAATAGACTCCGTTTAACCTTCTCAAGGACCGGGCGTAGCCTTTCAGTTCAACTAAAGTGAGAGAGAGACACCCGCCGGTCACCTTTAAGCAACGAGTGCTCGGGCGGTGAAACCAGTCTCGCGTAAGCGTCTGCGTAATGTCGGTCCGGCCGCTTCATCTCACAATACCGCTGAACCAAAGTATGACATGCTGGTAGGCAGTATGACTTGTATCGTCCACAACTCACTTGTGTTCTACTCGTGCATATGACATCAACGCATAAAACCAGGCTCGGATGCCATTTGTTGGGTAACGTAGTAATTTCAAAAATTTTCCTACGATCACGCAAGACCATGGTGATGGCATAGCAACGAGAGGGAGAGTGTCCGTCCACGTACCCTCGTGAGACCGAAAGCGAAGCGTTATATCAACGCTGTTGATGTAGTCGACGTCTTCACGATCCAACCGATCCAAGCACCGTTACTCCGGCACCTCCGAGTTCTTAGCACACGTTCAGCTCGATGGCGATCCCGGGCTCCGATCCAGCAAAGCGTCGGGGAGGAGTTCCGTCGACGACGGCGTGGTGGCGATCTTGATGTTCTACCGTCGCGAGGCTTCGCTAAGCACCGCAACAATATGACCGAGGTGGAATATGGTGGAGGGGGCACCGCCTGCAGCTAAGGAACGATCACGAAGATCAACTTGTGTGTTCTAGGGTGCCCCCCTGCCCCGTATATAAAGGAGCAAGGGGAGGGCGGCCAGCCCTTGGGCGCACCAAGGGAGGGAGTCCTCCTCCTAGTAGGAGTAGGACTCCCTTTCCTAGTCCTACTAGGAAGAGGAAGGGGAAGGAAAGAGGGAGGGAGAGAGGAAGGGGGCTGCGCCCCCTCCTAGTCAGTCGGACTCCTCATGGAGGCGCGCCACCTCCTGGTGCAGCCCTCTCTCTCCCCTCTTGGCCCAATAAGGCCCATAACTTCCCCGGGGGGTTCCGGTAACCCCTCCGGCACTCCGGTTTTCTCCGGAAACTTCCGGAACCTTTCCGGTGTCCGAATATAACCATCCAATATATCAATCTTTATGTCTTGACCATTTCGAGACTCCTCGTCATGTCCGTGATCACATCCGGGACTCCGAACTCCTTCGGTACATCAAAATACATAAACTCATAATATAACCGTCATTGAAACCTTAAGCGTGCGGACCCTACGGTTCGAGAACTATGTAGACATGACCTAGAACCATTCTCGGTCAATAACCAATAGCGGAACCTGGATGCCCATATTGGTTCCTACATATTCTACGAAGATCTTTATCGGTCAAACCGCATAACAACATCGTTGTTCCCTTTGTCATCGGTATGTTACTTACCGAGATTCGATCGTCGGTATCCAATACCTAGTTTAATCTCGTTACCGGAAAGTCTCTTTACTCGTTCCGTAATACATCATCTCACAACTAACTCATTAGTTGCAATGCTTGCAAGGCTTATTTGATGTGTATTACCGAGAAGGCCTAGAGATACCTCTCCGACAATCGGAGTGACAAATCCTAATCTTGATTCATGCCAACTCAACATATACTTTCGGAGACACTTGTAGAGTACCTTTATAATCACCCGATTCGTTGTGACGTTTGGTAGCACACAAAGTGTTCCTCCGTAAACAGGAGTTGCATAATCTCATAGTTGCAGGAACTTTGTATAAGTCATGAAGATAGCATAAGCAACATACTAAGCGATCAAGTGCTAAGCTAATGAAATGGGTCATGTCAATCACATCATTCTCCTAATGATGTGATCCCATTAATCAAATGACAACACATGTCTATGGTTAGGAAACATAACCATCTTCGATTAATGAGCTAGTCCAGTAGAGGCATACTAGTGACTATCTGTTTGTCTATGTATTCACACATGTATTATGTTTCCGGTTAATACAATTCTAGCATGAATAATAAACATTTATCATGATATAAGGAAATAAATAATAACTTTATTATTGCCTCTAGGGCATATTTCCTTCAGATAGAGATATACAACAATCATACCATAGGCTAGCTTCTAGGGTTTAGCCTCTACGATCTCGTGGTAGATCAACTCTTGTAATACTCATATCATCAAGATCAATCAAGCAGGAAGTAGGGTATTACCTCCATAGAGAGGGCCCGAACCTGGGTAAACATCGTGTCCCCTGTCTCATGTTACCATCCGCCTTAGACGCACAGTTCGGGACCCCCTACCCGAGATCCGCCGGTTTTGACACCGACATTGGTGCTTTCATTGAGAGTTCCGCTGTGTGTTCGGCAAAAGGTCGATGGCTCGCCTGCAGATCAACTACGACTTCGGCATCTTCGTCACCAGCTCGACTGGTCACCTTGGTTCGACCAAGGACTGCGCCCTACCTCCGATCTTCATGTTCGGATGTGGGCCTTCATCAACGTCAGCTCCGATCTCTATCAAGATCATGGAGGAGTCATCCAGGGAGCCCGGGGGCTCAACGTCAACATCGCCCTCGGGCGACCGTACTGTATTTCTGGACAGCGGACTTGTATCCGCCGCCACCGCCTCCTCAGGTGTCGTTTTAACGATTGCTTCGGTGGAATTGTGCGGAATTGAGTCTACAACAACCCTGGAAAATTTCGTCGAGTTCCAATGGAGGAACCTCTAGCAATCTCCGGTATACCGGAGCCGCATTGAATCTGGACGAGAATCCGGACGAGTTTAGGGCGTGGTGTCCACCTTCTAGCTCGGACTTCCTTTGGAAGATCCAACCGTTGATCGGCTGCGGGATTTCTATATATACCACCCCTCAAAATTTCAGCTCGATCCGACCGTCCAAACTCCGGGAACCTTCCGATTAGTGCATCACTTTTCGGATCTGTTTTCTGCGCGAAAACGAATCCGACCCGGGTTCGTATTTTTTGTGAACGGGGTTTCGGACATCCTTTTTGAAGGAAGTTTTGTATGGGGTATTGTGTTTTGTTTCCGAACACATCCGACTAACTTTAAGATCTTTTGAACATGATCTTGAACATCATCCTGGTGTCAAACCAGTCCGGCAATATTGCTCCACGGCTGCCGACCTGCGCTAGACACGTCGTCACTTTGTTGAGCCGAGATCAACTTCTTTGGATCATCATCTCGGCAAGCCAAACAAGAGTCCGGCATCGCCAAGGATAAATCATCACCAACATCGTCGCCCCACGGATTACACGGAGCGGACATTACCGGCATCGCCGCACGGTCGCTTCATCAAGCCGGCATCGACCACGTCACGACCTGCATCGGCAGGGCCGCACTATTGCTTCTTCAAGCTAGTGTCCATCACGCCGACCTACTTCGACATATCGGCTGGACCGGGGGCTTCGCCATCTCTTCATCAACCTACTTCGGACGCTTCGGCGTCACTAGCCGACCAGGCAATGGGTGCGCGGATCGAGTCCCAATTTTGGGAATCACCTTCCTTCGGATTGCTACAACAAATAAATCAGGTGCTATTTGAAAGTCGTTATATCGACTAGAGGGGGTGAATAGGCGATTTTATGAATTCTTCAGCGAGGAATTTGCTGGTGAGAAAATTCCTTAGCGAAGAAATACTTGCAGCGAATAAGTACTCGAGTAAGCATAACAGATTACAAGCATTGTCATCATGATGAAATGAAGACAATCACAGAGTGAGAAAGCGTAATCACGAGATAACACAAGATGAAGACAAACAGGTGAAGAAATTGAACGAGGAAATTGAGAAAGTCTTGATCAAAGTCTTCAAACACATATATGAACAAACACTCAACACGATAATGAGGAAATGAAAGGGTTGAGGAAATAGAACCGATTAGGTTGATGAAGACAATGATTTGGTAGACCAGTTCAACTGCTGTCTCGGTTATGCGTCTGGTTGGAGCGGCTGAGTATTTAAACTCGAGGACACAGTCCGGACACCCGATCATTGAGCACGCAGCTCGGGACACCAAGTCCTCACCGTATTCTCCTTGAACTAAGGTCACAGACCTCGTCCAATCACTCGTGGTAAGTCTTGAGCGACTTCCAAACCTTCACATACTTGGTCACTCGGCGATCCACAATTCCTCTTGGATGCTCTAGACCGTGGCGCCTAACCGTCTGGAAGAAGCACAGTCTTCAAAGGTAACAAGCGTCGGATCCACGCAGGATCAATTTCTTGATGATGCTCAATCACTTTGGGTTTGTTGGGGTTTGGTTTTGGGATTTTCCTCACTTTTGGGTTTTCCTCACTTGATGATTTTCTCTCAAAGTCCTCGGAGGATGGGTTGCTCTCAAATGACAAGTGTCAAGTTCTCTCGGGCAGCCAACCAACTAGTGGTTGTAGAGGCGGCTATTTATAGCCTAGGGAGCAGCCCGACATGATAAGACATAAATGCCCTTCAATGATATGACCGTTAGGTGGATAAGATATTTTGGGGACAGGTGGCGCGCAGACAACGGTCGGAAATTTGAACATCAAATTCCTCGGGGCTACCATGTTCCTCCTTTGTGTAGGCAATTCGCCTTTGGCGAATTCCTAACTCCTCGATCGAACAAATTCCTCAACGACCGGAAGAGCTTCGTCTCATCCTTTGAAGAAATTGACTGAATCGTATGAGATTTCAAAAGCTTCACTCGAAGGGATTGGTAGGTGTAGGATTTTGAGTTGAGCATCACATGGAAATTTTTCCTTAGTATTTCCTCGACCCCCTTTAACGATCGGTGTTTCCTATGACTCAAGAAAGAGAAAATGAAACTACGAAAACAAAAGTCTTCACGCTTCATGTTCCTCAAATGAATACCAAGTCTTCATGGTCACACCAATTTCTTCACTTTCAAAGTCTTCAGAAAGTCTTCAGAATATCAAAGTCTTCAGTTGAAGAACTTCATTTTTAGGGGTCGACTTTCTCTGTAAATATCAAGCTCCTCATAGACTTATAGACCTGTGTACACTTACAAACGCATCAGTTACTTAACCTATAAGTCTTCAATACACCAAAATCACTAAGGGCACTAGATGCACTTACAATCTCCCCTTTTGGTGATTGATGACAACATAGGTTAAGTTTTCAACGAGGATAAACATATGAAGTGTAAATCGATAATGAGGAATTTGATTGCAAGATATAGAAGAACTCCCCACGAAGGTGTGCATAGTGAGGAATTTGCTTTTGAGGCAATGCACATTTGAAGAAATGAATCATGGAGATCTCCCCCTATATCTTGTAATTCATACACGCATTTAACATATAGTATGAAGAATTTGAAATGCATGATGAAATATGGTGCTTGATGTTATGCAATGTAACACATCAAGAGTATCGGAGCCCAAAGGCTAAATCGCTTAGCTATGAAGATTTTCAAGGAGCTCACGAGAATCAGAGCATAACAACTGTAATCAGAGCATAGAGCAAGAGCATAATGCATCAAAAGTATCAAAGCACCATCGGGTTTAAGATTACAACTCGATCCAATAAAAGGTTTCAGAAGAACGAGAGTTGTAACTTAATAAAATACTGTATATAGACAAAAACTAGACCCGCTTGAAGACTAACTCAAATTTCTCCCCTTTGTCATCAAATGACCAAAAGGATCGGCGAGGACTAACGCTCTTGAAGAATTTCAAGTTGAAGGCGGAGCACCGGCATTGTTGGGGTCGGTTGTTGAAGTAGGACCAGCAGCGGTGTCTTCCAAATCTTCATTTTCATCGGTTTGAGATGAAGAATAGGAGCTAGCCACCAAGGAAGGAACTTTGACCTTCTTGAATTTCTTGGAGGAGGTGCAGACCAGTCAAATTCTTCCTTGAGACCTATTGAAGTCAGTTCTTCTTCACTTTGTAGATATGTGAAAGAACAGCCAGTGCGCTTGAAGGTTTCATGAAGGTAGTAGTGGTTTTCTTCACCGCATTGTGTGTTGAGGTCATGTTGTAAAGAAGAGTACCAAGCCGACGTTTGACCCACTTATGATTGCGATCAACCTTCCGATGAAGACCGAGGAGTAATTCACGATCGATCATCACCACAGGTGCTGATAGCTTGAGGACTTTGCTTGACTGAGGTATTTGCTGCTGAGTCATGTGTGGCAGAGTCATCATTGGTGGAGTAAGATGCTGCTTTGCGAAACTGTCCATCCAATGGACGAATGCCTTCATCTATCACAGCAGATGGCCTTGCCCTTTTCATCACCGAGGTAATTGTCCGTTTGAGGACTTCAATCGGGGCAGGTAGCTGCGGTGGTTCAAAGTATCGACTTTGTAATTGAGTGAAGACCTTGACTGATGAATCTCATAATCCAAAGGCGCATAAGGCTTCAGCTCAAAAGGTGACATGGCAATGTTAGCGAGTCCTCATGAAGAAATCATGGAAATTGACGGGAACGCCATGGATGATGTTGAAAAGCATATTCTTCATGATGCCAACGACTTCTTCATCGTTCGAGTCGTGGCCTTTGATAGGACTCATAGTCTTCGTCAAAATTCGATAGACTGTCCGAGGCACATATAATAATTCCTTGACGAGGAATTTAGTTCTTAGGGCCTGCCTTGGCTTCAAAGGCTTCATCAGCACTTGCATATAGTGATCTGAAAGTTCTTTTTCTTCATAGATATGGCGTGCACCATCAAGCGGAGGATCGAGTGGTAGGGCACGAAGCAATTCACTTGCTTTGGTGCCTTGTAGTGAGTGTTTTCAGTCATCAATCTAAGATCCATGAATTCGTCTTCAGCGTCTCCGGTGATGTGCAGGGTTGCATAGAACTCAAGAATTAGCTCTTCATTCCAATCCACAAATATCGGTGCAGAAATTTAGCAGTCTGCGTCGTGAAGAACACCGAGGACGGCTCAAAGCTCGGCAGCGACTCCATATCCACATGAGGAATATGAGCATGATCGAAGATTTTGTCCTTGTTGAAAAGCACCGAGGAATAGAAGTTGGCTTGGTGGCAGTCGAGCGCCTCTTCCTAATGCAAGCGTAATCATAAGGATTATATTGATGAAGAACACGTGCTCGGCAAAGAAATCTTCAGCCTTGAACTTTTGCTTGGTTGAGAACGGATTCTTTTGCTTGGGCAGAGGGGTGTCGATGAGTTGCATCACCACCTCGGGAATCACAAGTTCAGGTTCTTGACTGAGGAATTTCTTGTTCCTCAACAGTGCGATCGAGGATTAGCAAAGCGAGCAGTTTCATCGACACTAGCGGCTGGAATTTCTTCATGCACGAACCGATGGGTTGATTTTCTTGAGAATCTATTTGGACTGTTTGTGCGGGAGGCGAGGAACTTGTTGGAGTGGGGTGAAGAGAGGAGTATTGGGATCTGACTTTCCCAAAAGTCATCATTTATCACCGAGTGGTGCATCCAATATCCACATCTTCATTTTCAATTTCCTCGGCATCAGCTTGAGGAATTTCATGGTCGATGAGGAAATAACTGGGGTTGAAGGGATTGCTTCCACTTCAATTTCTTCATCAATTTTCTCTAACGAAGCAGCAGATTGATGTTCTTCATCAGATCCGATTGGGATCTCATAGTCTTCTCCAAAGGAACAACTTCCTTTGATGGTATGGAGGAAATTGGAACAGCATCAATCGGGTTTTCAAATGAGCTGGTCATTGGCTTCATTTTCTTCGCAGTCGAAGAATCTGACGCAGCTGATGCTTTCCTTTTCTTCACAGCAGCTCGTTCTGCAGCTTTGGTTTCTTCACATCGAGCAGATGGAAGAATTGGAGTTGGAGTTGGCGCAGGAGGAGCTGAGGAATTTGGTGCAGTTTCTTGAGAGCAACCGATGTAGTTCCCTGTCTTGAGCAATTTCTTGAGCGCACCACTAGTGGGTGCCTGGCAGTTTCTTCAATGGCTGGTATGGGATCACCAGCCTGGAATCAACATTTTCTTCAGCAGGCTGAACGACATCAGCGGTCTGGCATTTTCTTGATGAGGCTGAGCCGAGGCTCCACTGAGGAATTTCATGTTGCATTTGGGCAGCAACACTTGTGAATTTCTTCGTCGGTTGATTTAATCTGGTCTTGACTCCTTGCCAATCAGCATAGTGGGTATCGAAGTTTTTGCTGAGTTCTTGAATTTCAGTTTGAATTTTGAGAAGCTCCTCGGTGTCATCTTGACAACGTTTTCTTGAGAACTTCTCCTTCTGTATTGAGCCTTTTGATTTCCCTCGCCTTCTCAAACTTCCATTTTCTTCAGCGATGAAGTGAGTCAGCGATGACTTTGACCAGTGTCGATGAAGATCGAGCGGAGGGGTATTGGGATCATTGTGCGGAGATCAATAAAGTCGAGGACTTTCTTGGATCAATAGCGAGTGGCACAGATGTACCTTTGGCTCTAGCGGCCCTTACTTGACGGTCTCGATGATTTCATGAGTTCTTCATCGATGCCTCATCATCGATGGTACATGAAATACAACTTGTTTCTTCCTTGGACTAGGCCGTGGACCTCGTCCACTGTTGCCTTGATCTTAAGCTGAGCGGGCCCGATGAGGAAGTTGGAGCAGGTGAGGAACTTGCGAAATGCTCGAGGCAATTGAGAAACCAGTGGTTCTTTGACAAGTAGCCAGTGCACAGAACGAAGGTTTTGACAGAGCTGTTGAGGACTTTGATGGAACAGCAGCGGTGTGAGAATTTGCTTGGAAGGTGCTCTTGAGGAACTTGGCCGTGAGGGCGCAGATGATGAAGCACTTGGCTTATTAGCAGGCTTCTTTGCATTGATTTCCTCGGTTTGACCGAGACCTCGATGGCGATGCAGCGGCAGAATCCTCATTGAATTTCTTCACTGCCTCCTTTGCTTGCTTTGCCAACTTTGCTTGGCGTTTAGCCCATTCATCGGAAAGTCCTCACCGTGTTTGGCGCTAGTGGGATCAGCTATTTGGCCAGGTGCCAAAGGAGCTCTTGGGCATGGAGGATTTAAGCGAATTTCTTCATGTACTTAGGAGTTACATATCTGTATTCCTTCCATTCCGTGCCCATCTCCGTTCAATCTTCTGAATCGCACCTTGCGTTGATTTTTGCTTTCTTCATCCGGTGTGCATTAGTCAGGCATATATTTCCTCGGGGATTTCAAACGCTGTCATAACCTCAGGTTTCTTTCCTCCCTTCTATGGCTTTTTACCGTCTGCCATTTTCTTCAGTTGAGGAAATTGAACAATTGAGTTCTCTGAAGAAGTGTGCAGTTTTTCTTCGAGGAACGCTGCAAATGAGTTAAGTTGATGAGAACCTAGGGATTCAGCAGCGGACATTTGTACCTGTGAACAGAGTATAGGTGCGAGGAATTTGGAGAGGTCATATGCGTTCTCAGAAGGTTTTCAAAAGAACAAGTTTTGAGGATTTTGACCAGATGAGCCTTGAAGAATTTCACTAAGCGCTCTTTGTCTTAGGTTCCAGAGTTGTATAGATCGAGGATCCACACAATTGAGGAATCTTGAAGAAAATCATTGCTTAGGGAAACGAATTAAGAGATTTGAGGTGTTCATATGTGTGAAGAATTTGAAGAATAAACACCTTTGAAGAATTTGAAGAAGATTTGAGAATCAAAGCGAGTAATAAAAGTAACTTTTAATTTACCCGAAGTGAAGAACACGACGAACTGAGAAGAACAGTTGGGAAGTTCGTCCGTTCAGATCTTCCACGCCCTAACTTGGCAGAGGAAATCAGCTACGGCGACGGCGGAGTGAAGATTTTCCACGGTCGGCGCGAATCGTCGGCGAAGAGGTCAAGGCGGTGAAGCTTTTCCTCACCGGCGATTTATGGAGTAGCGGCGGCGCTAGGGTTTTGAGGAGCTCGGCGGGAGAGAGAGGTTGAGCGGAGTAAAAGAGTGAGGAAGGGAGAGAGGGTATTTATAGACACGGTGAAAAGCGGATCGCCGAAGATTTAGGACGAACATGCCTGACCGCTTCCCTTCTCACGACATGTGTCACCCACGTCTTGTGTAGTGGAGATCGTGTCGATCGTGGGTGAATAAGATAATGCATCGTGGGATGCGGAGCAGTTTAATGATAAAAGCGAAGGTTTGGATAAGATTAGTTTTAAAAGTTCCGTTGCAATTTCTTCAGCTGTCGGGACACGAAGAAGATTTTGAGCGAGTTTCAAAGTAGAACGCACATGAAGAATTTGTGAATGGATTGGGTTGAGTATAGCATAGAGGGGAAAGGGTCCGATCACATTCATTTAGCAGAAAAAGCGACTTGAAGAAATAGCCATAAGTGAATGCTGTAGAGGACATAAATCCATATATATATATATATAGCCAATGAAGAAAGACGACGGAAACAGTGAAGATTTTGCAAAGTTGAAGAATTTGAAAAACTGAAGAATTTCAAAACTGAGGAAAAACTCAAATTGAAGATTTTCAACTTTGGTGGTGGCGTGACCCACCGTATAAGAATGATGATTTCAGACACCGCGTACAATTGTCGTAGGGTTCTGAGAATCAAATTCTTCATTAATTTCTTCACACTTAGAGTGTTATTCTTCATTGATTGAAGAAAAACGTTTCTTCATGTGTTGCACATCTAAGTCATCAATTTTGCATAAGTGTTAGGATGTGTGCCTTTTCAAAGAACATTCGAAGATTCTAAGATATTTAGCTCACACCGCAACTTGCTAAATCTCTTCTCATCCAAGGGCTTAGTGAAGATATCAGCTAGCTGTTCTTCAGTCTTCACGTGCTCGATGGAGATGTCGCCTTCAACACATGATCACGAAGAAAATGATGACGAATTTGAATGTGCTTTGTCTTGAGTGCTGAACTGGGTTGTGAGCAATCTTGATGGCACTCTCATTGTCACAATAGAGAGGCACATTCTTCACGTTGATGCCGTAGTCCTTGAGGTTTGCTTCATCCATAGTAATTGAGCACAACACGAGCCAGCAGCAATGTATTCAGCTTCCGCATGGACGGTGATACGCAGTTCTGTTTCTTCGAGGACCAACAAACCAAAGATCGTCCGAGAAATGACAAGTACCAGATGTTGACTTGCGGTCCACACGATCACCAAAGATAGTCGAGTCGAATATCCAATGAGATCAAAAGTAGAGCCCTTGGGGTACCATAATCCTAGTGTTGGTGTGTGAGCTAGATATCAAGAATATGTTTCACAGCCTTATGGTGTGATTCCTTGGTGTAGCTTGAAATCGGGCACACATGCAAACACTAAGCATTATATCTGGCCTAGATGCACATAAGTACAATAAAGAACCAATCATGGGCGGTATACCTTGTGATCAAGTCAATACCATTTTCATCGATTGCATAGATGGCCATTTGTGGGCATAGGAATTTTGACACCTTTGCAATCTTGCATGCCAAATTTCTTGAGGACATCTTTGAGGTATTTCTCCGAGATATGAATATGCCATTGTGTTGTTGATTTAATTTGAAGACCTAAGAAGAATTTCAACTCTCCCATCATAGACATTTGATATTCTTCACTCATCATATAGGCAAATTCATCACTATAACGTTGGTCAAGACAGCCAAAGATAATATCATCAACATATATTTGGCACACAAACAGTTCACCATCATAAGATTTAGTAAAGAGAGTAGGGTCGAGTGAACGGGTGTGAAGCCATTCTTCACGAAGAATTCCTTCAATGTATCATACCACGCCGAGGGGCTTGCTTGAGGCCATAGAGGGCCTTATTTAGTCTGAAGACTTTGTCGATTCTTTGGATCTTCAAAACACGGGGTTGAGCAACATATACTTCTTCCTCAAGCTTACCATTGAGGAATGCACTTTTCACATCCATTTGATATAAAGTGATATTGTGATGGTTAGCATAGGCGAGTAATATGCGAATAGACTCAAGTCTAGCGACAGGTGCAAAAGTTTCATCGAAATCAATTCCTTCAACCTGCGTGTAGCCTTGAGCTACTAGTCGTGCCTTATTCCTCACCACAAGACCATTTTCATCTTGCTTGTTGCGATAGATCCACTTTGTGCCAATGATATTATGCTTGCGAGGATCTGGACCTTTGACCAGTTCCCAGATATTGTTGAGCTCGAACTGATGTAATTCTTCTTGCATGGCCTGAATCCACTCGGCTCGAAATGCTTCATCTACCTTAGTGGGCTCTGTGATAGAGACAAAAGCATAGTGCCCACAAAAGTTAGATAAATGTGAAGCTTTTGAGCGAGTGAGAGGACCTGGTGCTTTAATGTCATCGATGATCTTCTCCACTTGTACTTCTTTTGCAACGCGAGGATGAGCTGGTTGTCTTCGAGGAATTTGATCATTTTCCTCAAAGCACCATTTTCTTCAAATTATCTTGAGTGCATCAGCTCGACGTTCTTCTCGTCAGAATGAATTCTTCAGCAGTTTCTTGATGGGAATGACATCCTCGGTTGCCTTGAATCTGATAGAATCCTCGGTGCTGGTTCGTCTAACACGAAGGTAGGTGCTCTCTTTGCAGCCATTAGTTTCATCGAACCGCACATCTACAATGTCAACAATCTTGTGAAGAGCGATGTTGAAGACTCTGTAGGTGTCGAGTCCTTTCCGTAACCAAGCATAAAACCTTCATGTGCTTTCGGTGCAAATTTAGAGTTGTGGTGAGGATCTCTAATCCAGCATTTAGCAATCAAGACTTTGAAATAACTTACATTAGGTTTCTTGTCGGTGAGGAGTTCATAGGCGTCTTCTTGAAGAATTTGTGAAGATATACTCTGATGATGATGTACGCAGGTCAATTGCTTCAATCTAGAAGCGACTAGGCGTTTTGTATTCATCAAGCATAGTGCGAGCCATCTCAACAAGAGTTCTGTTCTTGCGCTCCACGACGCCATTTTGCTGAGGAGTATAGGGAGCAGATAACTCATGAGTAATACCAAGTTCATCAAGATAATCCTCAAGACCGGAATTCTTGAACTCAGTTCCATTGTCACTCCTGATGTGCTTGATCTTCACACCAAAGTTAGTTGAAGCCCTCGAGGAAAATCGTTTGAAGATTTCCTGCACTTGATTTTTGTAAGTAACAATGTGTACCCATGTGTAGCGAGAATAATCATCAACAATAACAAAGCCATATAGTGATGCTTCATTAACGACAGCTGAGTAATGATTGGGACCAAAGAGGTCCATATGAAGCAATTCGAAGGGACGAGTAGTGGTCATGATAGTCTTCGCTGGATGCTTGGCCTTGGTCATTTTTCCAGCTTCACAGGCTCCGCATAAGTGATCCTTGAGGAATTTGACATTTCAATGCCAATGACATGCTTCTTCTTCGCAAGCGCGTGTGCAAATTCCTCATGCTGCGTGACCAAGTCGTCGATGCCATAGCCAGCCTTCGAAGCTTTTGCAAGTAGGCACATGGCTGGTTGTGGACCTGTGAGAAGTCAACAATATACAAGTCTCCTCTCCTAAAGCCTTGAAGACTTTGGAATTGTCACTTCCATAATCACAACACAACGATACTTGCCAAAGATAACAACCATATCAAGATCACAAAGCATTGAGACTGACATGAGGTTATATCCTAAAGACTCAACAAGCATGACTTTGTCCATGTGCATGTCCTTAGAGATAGCAACCTTACCAAGTCCCAATACGACTTTTGCCTTTGTCGGCAAAGATGATATGCTTGAGATGTGACGGTGATAAGGAGCATCCATCAATAGATTCTTGTCACCAATATGTGATTTGTACATCCACTATCGAGAACCCATTCGGTGGCTTTGGGTTGATCATCCTGCAGATGAATTAGTACAACTTACAATCTCATATACTTCATCGATGAAGAATATGATATCAAGTTCATCGATGAATTTCATCGATCAAGAGATAAGCAAGTATGAGGACGTGTGAAATGAAAGTTCATTTCATCATGATTAGCTGCGTCCTTTCGAGCAAATTGTCGGGCCCCAAAGAAATTCTTGAGACGTTAAGGCACGCCTGGAGACCTGACCTACAGAAGAGATTAGTTCTTTTCTTCACCACCCACATCTCAAGGGGTGGCAAAGAGTTCATCATTCATGCGAGCACCATACGAGAATGGTGGCATAGAGGCCAAACCATTTTGTTTCACATAAGAGGGGTTAGGGTAAGCATATGAATAAGCAGAGAAATTCTTCGAGGACTTATGAACATATTGGTTTGAAGAATAATGCACATATTCATAGCCCTTAGCTCTACCCTGCGAAACAGAGTTGTTAGCACGATGATAATCATATGAGGACTTTGATCCTTTTGAGGAATTTGATCCACGTGAGGAATTTGGTCCGTATGAGGACTTGGATCCATATGAAGAGTTTGGTCCATATGAAGAATTTGATCTGGGGTTCCTATTCTTCACGGTGGTGTCATGAGGACATTCACCAAGATTTTCAAGGCACTTCTTGGGAACCCAGATTTTCTTCATAGGGAACCGTTCTGCGATTAGTGCCAACATATCTAGCAAATACTTCACCATTTTGATTTTTGAACAGTTTATAGTTTGAGTCAAATGACTCATCATCAGAATGAGGAAATTCACATGTAAAACCAGATAAGGTAGATGGATCAACTGGAGGTCCCTTTGCAGCAACCCATGAGGTTTTGGGATACCGCTCGGGTTTCCAAAGACGTTCCATCAAGATTGAGTTTCCTCTCAAAGGCAATACCCTCTTTCCTAGGGTTCTGTTGAGGATCTGCTTTTAAGCACATCACAAAGAGTCGATGCCCTTTGAGGCTTTTGTACATGCTGTCATGTACAATTCCTTCAATCTGCATCGTCGGTGATACTAGCAATGTCCTCAGATGAGGAATTAGTGATAGCAGAGGCAGGTGAAGAATTTGTAACAGTTGAAGCATTTGAACATTCAGGTGAAGAATTAGCAGATTCACGTTCAATGCACTTTAAGCATGGAGGAACAAATTCTTCTTGAGAAGCGCTGATTTGTTGAGCAAGTAATGAATCGCGCTCCTTCTGAAGATCTTCATAACTTGCTCTTAGCTTCTCAAGATCTTGCTTTCTTTGAAGAAATTCATAAGAAAGTTTCTCATGATCAGATAAGAGAGTGTTATGATGACCTTGAAGGCTGTCATGCCTAGACTCAAGTTTCAAGATTTTCATCGTGGCTTGAGTGCGATCCATTTCTTCACCTAACATATCATCACTCTTATCTAGCATGTTTTGAACCTTTTCAAAAGCCCTTTGTTGTTTTATAGCAATCTTAGCAAGTTTAGAGTAGCTGGGCTTGAGATCCTCATCGATTCATTTTCACTAGATTCGAGAGGAGGTGAAATTGAGTACCTTGGCACCTTTTGCCATGAAGCAATAGGTGGGGCGTAGTCATCATTTTCCTCATCGGGTTTGTCGGTGAGTCGGTTTCTTGATGTTGAAGATGGACTTGCTAACATAAGCAGTAGCAAGGGCCAGACTAGCCACACCAGATTCAGATTCTTCAGACTCCTCCACTTCCTCATTTTCCTCAGATTCAGCTTCAGAGTCCATTTCCTTGCCAATGAATGCCCGAGCCTTTTTGGAGCTGCTCTTCTTGTGAGAAGAAGGCTTTGAGGATTTTGATGATGAAGATTTTGATGATTTTTTCTTCTTCTTCACGTCATCAGGACTGTAATCCTTGTGTTTCTTCTCTCTTAATTCCTTTTCCCACTGAGGACAATCTTGGATATAGTGACCAGGTTTCTTGCATTTGTGACAAAGTCTTATCTTATAGTCACTAGATGAGGAATCACTGCTTCTTGAGGATTTTCCAAAGCGACCACGTCTTGAGAATTTCTGGAATTTCTTCACGAGCGATGCTAGCTCTGGCCAAATTCTTGAGATCTCCAAGGCTACTACCGAGTCTTCACTCTCAGATTCGAGACACAGCCTTGGCCTTGAGGCACGTGTTTTCCATAGCGGAACCATAGAGATCTCTCTTTTGACAAGTCGAACTCGTGAGTATTTAGCCTTCGAGGATATCGGCAGGATCAAGAGACTTGTAGTCAGCTCGTTCTTGTATCATCGATGCGAGTATCAAATGAGGAATCAAGCGATCTTAGCAATTTCTTCACCACCTCATGGTCGGTGATGTCAGTGGCACCCAGTGCTTGAAGCTCATTTGAGATGTTAGTGAGGCGATCGAAGGTTTGTTGAACATTTTCGTTGTCGAGTCTTTTGAAGCGGTTGAAGAGATTCCGAAGAACATCAACTCGAGAGTCACGCTGAGTTGAAACACCTTCATTTACTTTGGACAGCCTGTCCCGTATGAGTTTGGCAGATTCCAAAGCACTCACTCTTCCATATTGACCTTTGCTCGGATGGCCACATATGATATTCTTCGCTTGAGAATCGAGTTGCTTGAATCTCTTCACATCAGATCATTTAGAGAAGGTGTGACCGAGGAAACACCTTTTGTCACAACATACCGTAGATCGTTGTCAATTGCTTCAAGATGCATTCGCATTTTGTTCTTCCATGAGGGGTAGTCCGTCCCATCAAGGTAGGACACCTGCTGAGACCTTGATCATACCTGCGGTCGACATAACTAAAACTCCGGTGGTTAAACCAAAATCACACGGAACAAGGGAGTACCTTGCTCGATACCAATTGAAAGTGCGTTATATCGACTAGAGGGGGGGGGGGTGAATAGGCGATTTTATGAATTCTTCACTGAGGAATTTGCTGGTGAGAAAATTCCTTAGCGAAGAAATACTTGCAGCGGAATAAGTACTCGTAAGTAAGCATAACAGATTACAAGCATTGTCATCATGATGAAATGAAGACAATCACAGTCTGAAAGCGTAATCACAGGATAACACAAGATGAAGACAAACAGAGTGAAGAAATTGAACTGAGGAAATTGAGAAAGTCTTCACCAAAGTCTTCAAACACAGATATGAACAAACACTCAACACAAGAATGAGGAAATGAAAGGGTTGAGGAAATAGAACCAGTTAGGTTGGTGAAGACAATGATTTGGTAGACCAGTTCCAACTGCTGTCTCGGTTATACGTCTGGTTGGAGCGGCTGAGTATTTAAACTCGAGGACACAGTCCGGACACCCGATCATCGAGCACGCAGCTCAGACACCAAGTCCTCACCGATTCTCCTTGAACTAAGGTCACACAGACCTCGTCCAATCACTCGTGGTAAGTCTTCAGGCGACTTCCAAACCTTCACATACTTGGTCACTCGGCGATCCACAATTCCTCTTGGATGCTCTAGACCGTGACGCCTAACCGTCTGGAAGAAGCACAGTCTTCAAAGGTAACAAGCGTCGGATCCACGCAGATCAATTTCTTCATGATGCTCAATCACTTTGGGTTTGTTGGGGTTTGGTTTTGGGATTTTCCTCACTTTTGGGTTTTCCTCACTTGATGATTTTCTCTCAAAGTCCTCGGAGGATGGGTTGCTCTCAAATGACAAGTGTCAAGTTCTCTCGAGCAGCCAACCAACTAGTGGTTGTAGGGGCGGCTATTTATAGCCTAGGGAGCAGCCCGACATGATAAGACATAAATGCCCTTCAATGATATGACCGTTAGGTGGATAAGATATTTTGGGACAGGTGGCGACAAAGACAAGAACGGTCGGAAATTTGAACATCAAATTCCTCGGGGCTATCATGTTCCTCATCGTAGGCAATTCGCATGGCGAATTCCTAACTCCTCGGCCGAAACAAATTCCTCAACACTGTAAGAGCTTCGTCTCACATCAAGAAATTGATCGAATCTGTATGAGATTTCAAAAGCTTCACTCAAGGGATTGGTAGGTGTAGGATTTTGAGTTGAGCATCACATGGAAATTTTTCCTTAGTATTTCCTCGACCCCCTTTAACAAACGGTGTTTCCTATGACTCAAGAAAGAGAAAATGAAACTACGAAAACAAAAGTCTTCACGCTTCATGTTCCTCAAATGAATACCAAGTCTTCAGGGTCACACCAATTTCTTCACTTTCAAAGTCTTGAAAAGTCTTGAAATATCAAAGTCTTCATTGAAGAACTTCATTTTAGGGTCGACTTTCTCTGTAAATATCAAACTCCTCATAGACTTATAGACCTGTGTACACTTACAAACGCATCAGTTACTTAACCTATAAGTCTTCAATACACCAAAATCACTAAGGGGCACTAGATGCACTTACACTATTAATCCTAGTATTTCTTTTTGCTTGTTTGGGTTAATTTTTCCCAAGGAATTATTACTCTGGTTTGTCCATCACATGTACACAGGTCTATCAAATGGTGGCCGCATTATCGACGGTCGCATGATGGTTCGGTCGGTTTCAGACATAGTCCGCTAACGCCAGATCCGAACTCGGACCGACTGGTGAATCCAGGCTTTGCCACGCCTTTATTGCATTACACCGACGACCTGCATCGACATCGACTTCGGCGCCAGGCCATATTTCTTTTATTACTCACTTTGCATAAATTATTTATTATGCAACGATTTTTTTTACTATTATCTCTGGTTTGCACTATTTTTTGTGCACAGTAAAATGATCCAGCCAGACTATATCCTTTGACGTCACCTCGGCTGGACGGGGGCCTTCGTAAACACTTCATTACCCCATGTCAGGGACTTCGGCATCACTCTGCCGTCCTGCATTGACCGTGCTATGTCACCACTTCACAGTGCCGAGCTCTTTGCTCCGCCACCTCGGGACCGGCTTGGGGGACGGAACCTTGTCCCGCATCAAGCTCGAACCACATCGTCAATACCGAACACATTAACCAGCTAAGTTGCCTTCATGCTCAAAGTTTTAAATTTCTAACTTGTGTTCGGTTCGACCAAGCATTATACTTTTTGGAAAAAGTTGCTTGTAAAATTTTCCTTGTCGAAACTTCGTCAGACACACTTGACGCGTACCAGCGCCATTATACCGGGGCTTTTTAAATGAAGCTTATTAATTGGGCTTTATGCCCAACACATGTGTCACACTTCCGCATGTACCTTTTATTCACCATTATATGCATCGATATGACTTAAGTTTTGGCCAAGTTGGGTTGCTCGGCTCTGTGCTTACCCCACGCTCCCGATTGTTCGGCTAGGTGGTAAAGGGAGCACCTCTGCGATTGTTACTGCCGGGTCAGCGGATGTGTACCTCAGACTGGGTGAAGCCGAAAGCTAGCATTCTTAAGGGAATACTCGGTCGGTGAACTAAAAGATGATTTCTTACCTATTCATTTACCTGCCCCCAGATGTTTTTCTCTGCTCTTTTCGCAGTCCGGACATGCACTTTAGGGCATGCCTCCCGTGGAAAGGTACCCTTAACGGAACTATTCTCCTGGAAGATGTTTCTTACTAACCATGTAATATAACATAACTAGTTGGGCACTTGTCTCGATAAAGCACTAATGACCCCTACGCCTGGTCTCCACGCATGCCCCGGTTTTATAACGCGAGGGTATTCGGACACACTCGGACTATTGGGTCCAGAGGTTGAAGCGAAAAGGTCCGCTACGACAAACGATCTACAATCCGGCTAGAAGGCATTCTACATGTCACCTTACATTATATAGTCAACTTTTACCCAAGTCACTTGGGAGCTCTTATGTTTATTTGAGCCATTTCATACTAAGTGTTTTTCTTCTTAGTCGTTGCAAAGTTTTTATTATTTATCACTTTTAAACTATTTGTGTGTTTTCAACACAAGTCTCGCAGTGCAACGCTGGACACCTTTAGAGATTCGGCAAAAACATTCTCGGATATTGCTATATATGCATCAGTTTGAATTGTGTCTTTGGTCAATAGTTGGGTTGCCCGGCTCCGCTTGCCTCCTACGCCCGCTTTGTTCGTCTAGGTGTGCAAAGGGAGAACCACTGCGATTGTGCTTCCAGCTCGCATGGTCAAGCACCTCAGTGGATAAAGCCGAAAACTGACTATCACAATAGGTGTAAACTGGTCAGTGATCCGATGACTATATTAAATGACGGGCCATTCATAAAATTGGCCAAAGTGTTTCCGGCTTAACCTCGCCTGTCGTCGAACACTACCGGGGGCTAGTAACTGGCCTCCCAAACTAAATCCTCAATATTTTGCTCCTACATTGGAGCTGAGGTTTCATGATCATGCTTAGCACGACAACCCAAAGAAAGGAACTGATAGCGGGACTATTTTATTTGGAAGACATTTCTTCTGTTAAACAGTAATATAGCATATCTCTCTGTGTACCTTTGTTTATAAAACCCAGATTGCCTTGTTTGTCGTAAATCTTTGCCCTCATAAAGGCTTTATAAAGTAGGACAAACACTCCTAGGCTACTGGCCGAGGAGGTTGAAGCCGATTGTCGGTCAACAAAGTTTTGTACAATGCGGATCCGAGCATTAATGACGTAAAGTACTTGGATACATAGAGTCATTACACATAATTTGTGATTTTACTATGGATATTGATCCTTAATTCGGCCACCCGTGCCCGCATTAAGGCTCGGGGGCTACTGGGCTTCGGGCTTATTATTTACAAATATTAAAGGGGCACATTGATCCCCTGATCTGGTGTTGCCACCGACCAGGTGTCTCGGGGCTACTGCATTGCTTGTTCTATGCGTAAAATTTTAAGTGCAATCTAGCTTCGAGGAGACTTTGATCCTCGGTTGGTCGGCCGCACCCAACCTGAGTCTCGAGGTCTGAGCACGCCGCTTTTAAGGCCCCAAGTATTCTCGCGAGCTAGGACTTGATCCTCATGCCGATTTTGCAAATCAACTTTGAGTCTCGTGATTCTTGGGATCAGCGGTCTTATGTCATCCTTCGTGCATCTCGGTTTTAGACCGATACACACCTTGCGGGCTACTGGCTATATATCCCGTCAGAGAATAAATTGCATCAATAAAAAATATTGACCAAAAATCAGCCCACATTCGGGGTGGTGCACCACCTCGGAAGCAATTCGGCATATAGTTCAGATGCAAGTGGCTGGCTCCTTAGAGGGCATTTCCGGCATTAAGCTCGGCTAAACTCCTTCAAACTTCTTTGAACCAAGGTGATTTACGACACCTCGGATACAGTCCGGCGTTGAAGCTCGGATACATAGTCTGGCGTTGGAGCTCGGATACAGTCCGGCGTTGGAGCTGGGAAGCAGTCCGACATTGGTGCTCGGCTGCAAAAGATACCTCGAATGCAGTCCGGCGTCGGAGCTCGGACGTAAGAGGACGCTGCCGCCCGGGAACAACTTCAAACCCGAGGTGTGGCATAAAAATAACAAGGCATTGATAAAGGCCAGAAACTTAAAGGGGCTCCTCGGATACCCGACGTGTAAACTCGTCAAATACATTTCGGCGGTCCTCAAGATCGAAGATGAGAAGATTTGTTGAACCAGTTTTCAAGACCGGCAACCGAAGATGAAGAACAGTTTGGAAGAATCGAGGAGCGTCCCTGACTTGAAGACCGGTTCAGGGGGCTACTGACGGTGTCCTGGACTAGGGGGTACTCACCACGTCGTCCCCCAATCGGTTAGATTGGGCCGAGGACCCCCAGGGCCGCATACTCATGGGCCGGTCCGGACAGGTGCCGCATACAAGGAAGATTCCACAAGACTTGGCGATCAAGACAAGGACTCCTCCCCCACCGGCGTATTCGGCTAGGACTCTTGTTATCCTAGGCCTCTGGTGCATTATATAAACCGAGGCCAGGCTAGTCGATAGAGATATACAACAATCATACCATAGGCTAGCTTCTAGGGTTTAGCCTCTACGATCTCGTGGTAGATCAACTCTTGTAATACTCATATCATCAAGATCAATCAAGCAGGAAGTAGGGTATTACCTCCATAGAGAGGGACCGAACCTGGGTAAACATCGTGTCCCCTGTCTCCTGTTATCATCCGGCTTAGACGCACAGTTCGGGACCCCCTACCCGAGATCCGCCGGTTTTGACACCGACAACATGGGTTTGACAGAATTTATAACCACTTGATAAAAAAAGGGCATCCAACAATTATGGTGCTGTAAACGTCCATCATGATGAACCCAATTGATTATCCCATCAGTATGCAGAAAGGGACACTAACAGCAATAATTACTCCCTCCGTAAACTAATATAAGAGCATTTAGAATACTAAAGTAGTGATCTAAACGCTCTTATATTAGTTTACAGAGGGAGTAGCTTATAATAAATCAATGATGCTACTCGACAACCATATTTCTGTAGAAACTTAATTAGAAATATATTTAACTGTAAAATGTCAGTGACAATGGAATACTACCTTCAGTATGCTTACCACCAAAGCAGCCAAGAATATTTTGAGGAAAAATGTCGGTCTAGAAAATGTTAAACTAAAATTTGATTGGAATCCCATTTGCAGAACAAAAGCGAATCTCAGCTGATTCCTTTGTCGATAAATAAGCGATTGTATTTAAGCAAGAGCAAGGAAGTGAAAAGAAAACTCATATATTACTTCCTCCTTGAAAGGAAACAAATTAGCCTCTGAATTTGGCCGCCAGCACCAAAGAAAGGAAGAAAAATACAGAAGGAAGAAAACAACAGACAAACGAAACAAACGAAAGCTTACAATAGGAAGCAGAAGGAGGTCATTCCAGAACGCAATTGAATAAGTGAATATTAGAGCACCACTTGTTAGAATTACCCTCCTAGGCCCTCTGCGATCAATTTGCACCAAAAACAAAAGAGCAATCTAAGGAAAATATATTCAGCATACATGGCAACCCAACGCACCAAATCCACCAGAACAAAGAACGTGAAACTTTATTAATACCTCATGTACAACAACATATCCCTTCTCTGGTGTTCCGCAGATGATGAAACATATGGATCGAGTGGTATAAAAATATGCAACAACTGATCTGCTCGTTCAACCATCTTCACCATAGACAAGAGGGATTGGCATCCGTGGTTTTCCTGCGTCAGTACATCAAACATGTGGCGATTGGCGAATGCTTCTAAGACATTGGCACGGCTGACCCAGCCTGTGTGGATCGACTATAAATTTATCAAGACTTAGAGAATTAATGTGGTACACTTAGCAACACACACTAACATCTTCCCAAAGAATATATAACATAAGAATAAAGAAAGAGCAAACGGTACCAACAAAGCTGAAATCTACAAAATTCCAAAGACACCTCCAAAGATTCCAAACACAACAAAATGATCATTGACCAAAAGGTGACAGAATGAAATACAAAAATTATATTGTTTCCGCACAAGTTGACAAGGAGAAGAAAAGACATGTGTATGCACTATTTCAATATTTACAAAAGCATAATTACATCCGCATCCGTAAGCTGTAATATGAAGACAATAATTAATTAATTATACAGTTGGAACAATGTGAACACAGCGATGTACTTATATACTGTAATTTATGATTCAGTAACAACAGAAAAGATAAATAATATGCAAGTCAAAGTACTGGATTCAAGAAAAGCATGTCCAGCATACATATACATGTCTTGTAATGACTAAACATACCTGCATCGAAGGAACTGTTTTGGCATCCCAGTGGACGATGAAATCGGATCTCCCATATGCTTTCTAGGAAAGTTCAAGTTTGTATTTCTTCCAAGTCGAGATCGTGCAAAAGTAAATCTTCTTCATAGCAAATCCAAACTCAACAAAACATCTGTTCCGCTCCACAGAATAGATAGAACTCTTTCCCTCGGAATCATCTTATATAAACAAACATTCTAGGAGCCAATGGTTTAACAAAAGCAAAAGAAAATTTTGGGCTGGTAGATTTTGCACAAACAAAGTCGGTGGAACAATAAAACAAATTAAGAGCAGTTGAGATCAAGAATGGTTGGAATGGAAATTCATACAAAACCTGCAGCATATGTGATACATCTTATCGTTAAAAAACATGTATTATGGGCACAAATTATATCGAGGCATCTTTACTTTCACAGAGCTAAAAATGTCACATTTATAATCCAAGCACAAGCTCGACCAAAACATCCACAAGCCTGCATAACGATTAGGAAAAATCTGGTAGATGGAAAACACTCAATGCACTGCATCAGCTATTCAACCTGGCAGGAAAATCTGACCATAAAGTTCACACATCCCACTAAGCATTCCATCGAACAGCACCTGCAAATCCTTCAAGGGCCGTATAGAAGCACGATTATTAGCAATAAATCACAGAACTATAACTAAGCAGGCAATTTTGCTTATTAGCCTTTTCTATTGGATTTCTAAGGTACTCAGCAAAAACATTTCAAAAAATGCTTTCAAGATTTGTAGGTTGAATCTTTTTCCTGAGCGTAAAAGATTATAATTAAAATACTTAGTGTGTAGCCACTAGTAGAAAAAGGACCTAATATGAGACACATTAGTGCCAGTTTGATTTTGAGCCGGCACTAATGTGTACAATAGTGCCGGTTCCATAGGCTAGCCGGCCGTTCTCATTAGTACCGGTTCGTGGCGAACCTTTAGCACCGGTTTGTGCCACGAACCGGTACTAAAGAGAGTGGTGGCAGGGTGTTGTCAGTCTGGGGCCCGTCCAGCACCTTTAGTACCGGTTCGTTCCACGAACCGGTACTAAAGGTCGACGTACATAAACCCTTCGTCCAACCGAGCCACTCCGTTCTTCCCCTTTCCCCTCACTTCCTCTGTTCTTCCCCTCTCTTCCTCGAGCTCCTCACAAATTTTGCCCAAAATTTGTCAAGATTTGAAGGCCCCCATCCATTCAAATGATCACAAAGGTTAGCAACTTTGTCCTTTCAACTCTCATTGCTAGATTAGCTCTTGCAATGCTTTGTATAGTGATTAATTTGGGAGGAATTATATTTGCTAGTATTTGATTTATATGCAATTTGAGGTAAAAAATAACACTTAATTTGCATATGTAGGTGTGGTTTACTTAGTGCCTTCTAAATCTCTGTCGTAACCACCGTCGATCGCCGGCACCGTCCCGTCGCCGGCACCACCTTGTGGTGAGGCTCTTGTTCATAAATGTTTTACATTACCAAATTGATGTTTGTGTGATTTGGATATATAGTTACTCGTATATTTATCTTACCCGTATGTTGTTTGTTATACATAGTGCCATGGTTTTGATATCCGTCCCCGTCGGCCCTCGTCCTTGTTATGATTCGGATGTGGTATATTCTCTTTTAAAACTAGTTGTTGCATTTCGTGTTTATGACAAATTATGCCCATCAAGTTGACATAGATATTTTTATCTAGGAGGTATGTGAACCGGAAATTCCAACCGACCCTATTGTCGAGAGGTTAAATTTAGTTGAAAGAGAAAACGAGTATTTGAAAGAAAAATTGAAAAGAATTGAGGGGGAGAAGATGGAATTGGAGTTGCATGTTGCCGATGTCATCGATGATCACAAGATCAAGATGGAGAAAATGAGGTTGAAGATTAGAAAGATTAGAAAATATGCCATTGATAGTGTGGCTTGGTATCATTATGTTGTTGGATCAATTGTTACGTTAGTTGCGATCTTCATCGCATTTGCTGTTGCATTTAAATTCTTTAGCTAGAGAGTTATTTGTATGTTGCATTTAATTAAGTTTTGTATATGAACTTTATGTATGAACTTGCATTAATTTGGTCTATTCGGTGTTGTGTAATGAAGATGGGCCGACAATGGATGTATGATGACGATGCTCTCCCGAGTTCATTAATGGCGCATACTTTTCTCGCTTGTCGCCGAGGCAAACAAGCGGGCGGATGGTTTTATGCCTTGTCCATGTGCTGGCTGTAAGAATGGTCACAATTACTCTACGTCAAGAACCATTCACGTCCACCTATTTGAGTCCGGTTTCATGCCCCAATATAATGTTTGGACCAAGCACGGAGAAATAGGGGTTATGATGGAAGACAATGAAGAAGAAGAGGACGACGACGGCCTTCCTGGCCATGGGTTCCCTGAATACGATGATACAACAATGGGGGAAGAAGCTGAGCCGGCAATGCAGGAAGAAGTGAAGAAGAGGCATCGATGAGCCCACCGATGATCTAGGTCGGGCCATTGCCGATACAAAGAGAAACTATGAAGTGATCTGGAGAGGACGGTTGCAAAGGCATGTTAGAGGATCACAAGAAATTGTTGTACCTGAATTGCGAAGCTGACAAAAAAAAGTTGGGCACCACACTTGAATTGCTGCAATGGAAGGCAGAGAATGGTGTATCTGATAAGGGATTTGGAAAGTTGCTGGTAATGATAAAGAATATGCTTCCAAAGGACAACGAATTGCCCGAGAGTACGTATGAAGCAAAGAAGGCTGTCTGCCCTTTAGGGTTAGAGGTGCAAAAGATACATGCATGCCCTAATGATTGCATCCTCTACCACGGTGAGTACGAGGATTTGAACGCTTGCCCGGTATGCGGTGCATTGCGTTATAAGATCAGTCGCGATGACCCCGGTGATGTCGAGGGTGAGCGCCCAGAAGAAGATTCCTGCCAAGGTGATGTGGTATGCTCCTATAATACCACGGTTGAAACGTTGTTCCAAAACAAAGAGCATGCGAAAGCGATGCGGTGGCATGCGTAAGACCGTAAGAAAGACGGAAAGTTGAGAGTACCCGCTGACGGTTCGCAGTGGAGAAAAATCAAGAGAAAGTACTGGGAGGAGTTTGCAGGTGACCCAAGGAACGTATGGTTTGGTCTAAGCGCAGATGGTATTAATCCTTTTGGGGAGCGAATGGATCATACGACGAGCCAAAGCGCCACATAGTTCTTTCAGGAAAAAGAAACATCGTGAGAGTGGATGACAAGACAGACATGTCAGAAGATTATGAAAAGTTTGATGAAATTGCTCCATTCACAGTGAATATTGACCCGAGAATCCAGTTAAATGATGAAGATTATCCATGGCTACGGCAAAAAGGACACACGAGAAAAAAGTTTCACACCCAAAGATCCAGGATGTGATCGGCTTCACTATCATCACTTTCTTCCGTGTTTCACACCCAGGAGGGAATGTTTGTAATAGTTAGGGTAGTTAATTATGTGTTTTGGCATTTGAAACGAAGAAATTTTATGTGCAAACAAATTCTTTTCATGCATTTATTGATTTTTTCTAGCTAAATGACCCTGAAATTGAAAAGCATTTGAAATGAACTCGAAAAAGGTTGAAAGTTGGCATGGTATCATAATTTCATACAAATAGCATGTGCAAAAAGTAGAGAGGGTTACGCAAAACTGGATACAGCTTCAGTACAAAATGGACAATCTCTTTCAAGTATCGGGGTTTCATTTAAAACTGAAATGTTACAAAGGCATTTCATTTTTAAATAACCTAAGCATTACCAAATTGAATATAATGATAAAACACACTAATATTAAACATAAGAAAAAGAATCACTGAAAAACTTTTTCAAAGTTAAGTTATTCGCAAACTAGTGATTCACACAAATTTCAAATAATTCAAAATTTAAACTATTCAAATTTGAAAACTACCGGCACTAACAGAAAGTTTGTAATTTTTGTACCTAAAGCAAAAATATTCACAAAGAAACTCTAAATACAGCAAAAAACAACTCAAAAATAAATAAAACAAAAATAAATAAAACAAAAATAAATAAAGCAAAAATAAATAAAGCGAAAAAAATTAACAAAATAAAAGCCACCATCGGGCCAAAGCGGCCTGCATCGACTAGGAACACAACCTTTAGTTGGGCCAGGATGCAGAGCCATAAGGCCCAAGAGGCCCATAGGGCGAAGAGGACAGTAGGCCCAGAGGCCTGCTTAGGAGAGGAGCTCGAGAGCTACCGCACTGGGGCTTATAAACAAGTGCGGTAGCCCCTCGGGTAGCGAGGTGGGACTAAACTTGCGCACCGCCTGGAGCCAGCGCACCTCCTTTAGTACCGGGTCATGGCTCCAAACGGTACTAAAGACCCCCCTTTAGTACCGGTTGGAGCCACCACCCGCACTAAAGGGGTGCGCTTCCCGCTTGGCCTGGTTAAAACAGACCTTTAGTACCGTTGGTGGCTCCAACCGTACTAAAGGTCCATCCTATATATACAACACTTAAAAAATTCAGTTTCCTCTGTTTCTTCCCTCTGCTTCCTCCTCCGTCACGCCGCCTGCCCGATCGACGCTGCCGTCCCCATCGACGCCGCCCGCCCTCGCCGCCACTCCTGCCGTCCCGTCCCCTGTCGTCCCGTCGCCGCGTCCCGCCGCCCGACATCGCCGCCCGTCGACGTCGCCGCCCAACCGTCCCGTCGTCCCGTCGCCGCCGCGCCCGCCCCGCTTCGCCGCCCGGCCCCCCGCGTCATCATCGCCGCCGCGTCCGTCGCCCGTCGTCGCCGCCCCGTCCCGTCGCCCCGTCGTCGCCGCCCCGTCCCGTCGCCCCGTCGTCGCCGCCCCGTCGTCGCCTCGCCGGTGAGCTCGCCCCAGCCGCCATGTCCACACACACACACACACACACACACACACACACACACACACACACACACACACACACACACACATTATTAGTTTGTTTGTTATAAATTTTTCTGTTTTTTAGTTATAGAAATGTTAGGAAATTATTCTGTTTTTTAGTTACATAAATATTAGAAATGTTAGTTATATAGAAATGTTATAAATGTTTTCTGTTTTTTAGTTATAGAAATATTTATAGAAATGTTAGCAATTTTTCTGTTTTTTAGTTATATAAATATTAGAATTGTTATAGAAAAATGTTAGTTATATAATCAGGAAATTTTAGAATTAGTTTTAGTTAGATGAATTAGATTAATGTCAAATTGTTAGAATTTGCATATATATATATATATATATATATATATATATATATATATATATATATATATATATAATTTTAGTTATCACAATCCAATCATTTAAAAATGTTACTTTTTATGGCATATAGTATTTGTTCTCGATTTATATGCCTCGACTCAGATCCTTGCCGTCGGCCCGCTCGCGATTTACGCCCCGCTTCAAAGGACCCATGTCCGGACTGGCTCACTGGCTGGCACTGGGGAGGTGCTACTCGAGGCGCGCCGCTTGGTGAGGAACCCGACCTCGGGTCCCGTCGTCGACCCTGATCTTCTTTGGTGGCGTTCGCGTGGGCCACATTTGGTGTAGAGGCAGCCGGCCCCGCCGGAGGTGGTGCGTCGTCGTGTCAGGGAGGAAGATGAGCACGTCCATCGCTACATGGCCGCTATGGACGACGTCGGGTTCTCCACTACTTGGCGGGTTCTTTGGGCAGATGACCGGAGATATGATCCTGTGATGGTTCCTTCTCTTTGGGTGTGCACCGCCCGCGCCCCAGGAACCGCGAGTGGCGCCCTAGATTCTTATGTAGTACTCGATCTTTATTAGGTACCTAGCCAGTGATGTATTCGATATATAATATTCGAGACGATGTTTCGGTGTAGGAACGACACCTATGGGATCACAAGAATCCTTACTACGGTTGCGGGGTGCGGGGGTCATGAGAAGAGCGGATCAAACAGATAGCACACGGTCTCTTTATCCAGGTTCGGGCCGCAAGGATGCGTAAAACCCTACTCCTGCTTTGCTGGTTTGTTTATATGGTGTTCTTGCTTTATCGGGGACGGGGGAGAGCCCTGTCTCGTCGGTCGCCGCTCCCTCTCGTGTCGACACGTGCCCTGGCCAGCGGTGCCCGCGGTGCCATGTAGGCAGGCAGGCAGCTGAGGTGGCACAATGGTGGGTCTCCACGAAGATCTGCTTGCCGCCACGCAGGTGCCTGCCCAACTGGTTAGGTCGGCAGCTGCATGCGAACGGCGGTGAAGGTTTGATTGGCGTGGGCCCGATGGTGGCCCCACGGTGTCCTTGGCGAGGCTCCTCAGAGTAGCCCGGCAAGAGTCTTGCCGTGGCGCTTTGTCATCCCCGGCAAGGCTCTTGCCGGGCCTTAGGTCCTCCTTGGCTGGGATCCTGCCAAGGGTCGCTCTTCTATAGTGTGTATCTGATCTTGAATGTCTTCACAAAGATCTGCATGCCACCATGGGGATGTCTCTCAATCCTTGCCCCATAGGGGCAGTGGACTCAAGGGTGACTCGCCCGTAGGTGGGACGAACTGCCACGGCAAGGGTCTTGCGGGTTTGTTAAAACCGCCCCGGCAAGGATCTTGCCGGGAGTCCGCTTCGCCCCTTTGCTCTTTGTGGCCTTGGTCTTGGCGCTGCTCTGCTCCTTTCGAGCTTCAGCCTTACCTTGGCTCACCTCCTCGCCTTGCTCAGTCTTGGCGGTGTCCGTGGCTCAGACTGCCCGTGCACAGTTATAGGGGTACAAAAAGTGTACCCCTCTTTTTGTACACCGACAGAGCCCCCGGCCTGAGCCACACGTAAGCGCACTTGCGCTGCTAGGCTAGGCCCAAAAACGGTGCGCGGGCAGGCAGGGTGGTTTTACCATGATAAGTCTTTTTCGCAGCGCTATGCTTCCCATGCCTCCTGCGCGTGGCTCGGCGTGGGGAGGCGTGTGTGACATGGGGGCGGTTCGTGCCTTCCCAATAAATGGAGGAAGGAGTGGAGGCGCGGCCCATTTATTGAACGGGGCCGGGGCATGGTCTTCAAGGCGTCCACTCCCCACGATCACGGGCGGGAGAGGTCGCCTCACCTGTCGCCGGTCCCGCATGCCTGCCACGTGGCTCTCATGCGCGCTTGGGGTGGGAAATGGTGGAGGCAGGAAACCGGGCCGTCGCGGGCCGGGGCAGCGGGCTAGTCCCAGTCCCCTGCGCCTTCCAGCCTTGATTGGCTGAGCGGGGCGGCGAGCCCCACCCCTCCTTTATAAAGAGCGGGGGGGGGGGGAATGGCGTCCCGCACTCTTCCATCTTCTCCTTCCTTCAGCTTCTGCTCCCCTCCCTCCATCCGCCATGGAGAGAGGGAATCTGGCTCTTCAACGGTGGCGGCAAGGGTCGCCGCCGACAACGCTCCTTCCTTCTCCTTCACCATGGTGGCAGAGCCAGCCGCGAGGGAAGGGGCAGGGGCGAGGCCGCTGGCGAGGCCGGGCGCAGCCGCGGGCGAGGCCGTGGGCGAGGCCGAGGCGCCAGGAAGAGGAGAACGGGCAGCGCGCCAGCCCGCCCCGCCAAGTAGTTCCTCCCCATGGAGGGCCATGTTGGTGATGATCCTTGCGAGTTCTTCGTCGCTGGCTGCCGCCGCCGCTTGCCGCGCCTTCGCCTCCCGACTCCATTCGCGAGCAAGATGGAGCTGGATCCGCCGGAGTCATTGCGGTTGCACATGAGGGGCTGTTGGATCAGCGGTACGCGAGTTCGCGTCGACTTTCCAGCCCCTCACGTGATGTACCTTGGTCGAGGGTGGAAGACGTTTGCTCATATCCACCGCTTGACGGCGGGGCTCACTCTCCATTTGAAGCTGATGGAGGGCGGCCTCCTCTCCGTCAAGGTCTTCGGGTGCTTCGGGACTCGGGCAAGGTGCTGCGTGGAGAGCTCTTCTGATAGCGAAGGCTCCTCCTCGAGCGGGAGTGGCGAGGAGGACAGCGGCAGCGACGACGAGGGTAGCAAAGCGGCAGGATGATGGGTCCGACTAGGTGTGGGCGCCGCGCGGCGGCACCGGGCGATCCCATCATCCGCCGCCGCTTCCTGAACTTCGGGTCGCCTCCTTGGGCGGCTGGCGTTGGGAGGCTGCGGAAGAGGAAGAGGGCGGCGGCAAGGCCGCCAAATCGAGTACGCGGCACCGACGCCGACGCTGCGGCCGACGCCCCGCCGCATCTTCGAAGCGCTCGCGCCGCCATCACCATCCAGCCTTCAGACGGCCACCGAGATGTTCTCTTGGTGCCTCCTGCCACCCGTAGCTTGCATAGGCGCTCCTTTTGCCCTTTTCGCCTCCTTGACCTGCCTCCTGAGGAGAGGGACAAGAAAGGGGTTACGGGTACCTTATCTTTTTTTAGTTTGTAAGCCTTTGGGCCTTAGCTGAATTTAAAACTTGTAATCCCATCATTCATGTTTTTCATTCCCTATGGATCTGATCTGAATGGAATGTTTTTAATGAAAAGGGATGCTTGCGGGTCATTTGTTTGCGGTAGAACCCACTACAAGGAGTAAATCCTTGATATCTCTAAGAAAAACATTTCCTTTCCCGACAACAGGCCCTGCTGCCTTCCCACTTCGCCGACCTTTCTCACGCTTTTGGCGAGGCAGGATGAGGTGGGTTCAGCTCCTCGTTTCATCCTTTTGCTGCCGCGACCACGACTCAAACCTGGCCCTGTGAACGAGCCCTAGGGCCTAGAGTTTTAGGGAGCACGGTAGCTTTGGGAAGAAGCAAGGTTTCACATACTTCAGTCCATAAGGGAATGCATGATAAGGATGAAGAACTTATCTGAGTTGTAGCCCCGACAACTCTGGTTTGCCGTGGGTGAATCTTTGCACTTGCAGCCCCGCAATCTGCTTGTTGGGTCTAGATGCCGATCTGTCCCTTTTTCTTTTTTCGCCCTCATGTGATCCGGCAAGGATATCTGTGAGTTCTGCGAACCAAAGAAGACAAAAGAATGGCAAAGAGACGCACACTCGACCTCTAAGCTTAGGGTTAGTCGCCGCTAAGCACTATCAACCCTAACCAAGGATTTAGACTTGACCTAGCATGCATGCTATAACTTAGGCGCCTAACGCTTCATTTATTTATGCTCAGGTCTCTACCGGCTTTGTACAAAGGGTTACATGCATCATCGGCAATGCTTGTACAAAAGGTGGCTTGTCGGGGCCCGGCGAGCCGCCGCTTTCACGGTAAAACTTGCGAAGATTCTCAATGTTCTAGGAGTTACTCATCGAACGGCATCTTCGGCTCTGTAGGACCGCGCCGGCCTGGTGACTCAGATTACCCGATAAGGTCCTTCCCACTTTGGCGCCAACTTGTTGGAATTCTTGGCCGATTGAACGCGCCGAAGGACAAGGTCGCCTTCCTCAAGGCTTCGGGCATGAACCTTGCGGCTATGGTAGTGGCGCAAGGCTTGCTGGTAGCGTGTTGCTCTCACAGCCGCCCGAAGACGATCTTCCTCAAGGAGCATTAGGTCATCTTGCCGCAGTTGCTCTTGCTCAAGCTCGCATAAGCGAGAACTCGAGGTGACCCGTGATATGAGTTCGGGGAGAACTGCTTCGCCTGTGATACCAGGGCAAAAGGTGTCCGCCGGTAGCTCGATTTGGCGTCGCCTCGATCGACCAAAGAACCGCCGCAACTCATCAATCCAAAGGTTTTCCCTCTTGTGCAACCTGTCAAAGGTCTTGGTCCTTAATCCTCACAAGATTTCAGCATTTGCCCTCTCAGCTTGACCATTGCTTCATGAGTGAGCAACGGAAGCGATGCATCACTCTGCCGAGGTCTTGGGTATATTGCATGAAGGTGCGGCTTAGAACTGTGTGCCATTGTCGGTGATAACCTCATGGTACGCCAAAACGGCACACTAGTCCCTTGAAGAACTTGACGGCTGATCGAGCTGTGACCTTCCTCATCGCTTCCACCTCCCGCCACTTTGTGAACTTGTCGATTGCAACGCATAAGTACTTCAAAGCCCCGACGGCGCTGGGGAAAGGGCCCAAGATGTCGAGCCCCTGCACCGAGAAGGCCAGGAGGAGGAATTGTTTGAAGGGCTTGAGCTGGCTGATGAAGCTTCTTTGAATGGAATCGACACGCTTCACACTGGGTGACTAGTGTCGCCGATCCTCGAAGGCGGGGGGCTGAAGAAACCTTGCCGGAATGCCTTGCTGCAAGGGCCCTTGACCCAATGTGGGATCCACATATGCCTCAAAGGTATCTCTCGCCAACAGCTCCAAATTCTTCCTCCCGAGGGATACACTTCAATTTCACACCGCTCGCCTCTTTCTCAGACAGAACATCATCGATTTAATTGGTACATGGTAGAGCGCCGGGCTACTTTTTTCCGCTTCTTCCTGCTCCTCGTGAAGTTCCCCTGCTTGAGGAATCAGACAAGATGTCTGCGCCCATGCTGGAGCCTGGGGCTCGACAGCGAGGACTAAAGGCATCTCCTCCGCTTATAGGAGCGGGCTGCCTCGATGGCAAGAGCTTGACGCCCGCCGGAGCCAGCCGTCTCTGCGGCAAGCTCAAGATCCCCGACAACATCCTTGCCGGGCGGCTCCGGGAGCTCGGCAGAAAGTACTTGCCGGCCCGATTTCTCCTCTTATTCTGCTCGCTGATGGATCAACGGACGGCTGAGTTAGCTGAAGCACAAAGGTACCTGGTTCCATTGTAGCTTGAGGGCAGCGCTTTTGATAGGTAGTCGGTGATATCGTTTCCGCCGGGAACGTGTTCAGCTCAGATCCTGCTGAAACGCTTTCCAGCTTTTCTCACTTCATCGACGAGGCCTTCATCAACGGGCTCGTAATCCTTGTTGACTTGCTTGAGGACAAGCTGCGAGTCTCCCCGACGATGAGTTTCTTGATTCCGAGGTCCGCCACATCCTAAGACCGACAAGCAGCCCTTCGTGACTCAACCAGATTGTTTGTTGA
>JAHIAM010003975.1:0-27311 GCA_021605205.1 Aegilops longissima | reverse complement strand
AACAACGCTCATTGTCATGTCATGCATCGTCATGCATATGTTTGAATTATATTTATTGTTTCTTCCCCCTCTTCTCTCGCTAGACTTCGATACCGACGCTGTTGCTGCCCAGTTCGACTACGGAGTTGACGACCCCTCCTACTTGCTAGAGCAACCAGGCAAGCCCCCCCCCCCCTTGATCACCAGATATCACCTATTCTACTCTCTACTGCTTGTATTAGAGTAGTGTAGCATGTTACTGCTTTCTGTTATTCCTATCCTGATGCATAGCCTGTCCATGCTACTACTGTTGTTACCTTTACCTTCAATCCTACATGCTTAGTATAGGATGCTAGTATTCCATCAGTGGCCCTACATTTTTGTCCGTCTGCTGTGCTATACTATCGGGCTATGATCACTTGGGAGGTGATCACGGGTATATACTATATACTTTATACATGGCATGTTGGGACCGCCTAGGTGAGAGGTGGTCCTGGCCCTGGTCGGTGTCCGCGGTTACATCATTAACACGCTTAACGAGATCTTGGTATTTGATCTGAGTCTGGCCATTTGGTCTATACGCACTAACCAACTGCGTGGGAAAGATATGGGCACTCGGCGTCGTGGTATCAGCCGAAGCCTTCGTGACGTCGACATCGAAGGCCTTGCCGGTTCGAACGTAAGCTGCTCTTGTATTATGGGGGCTAGTTCGCTTCGATCGCCCACGCAACATGCAGGTGTGCTAAGGCGATGGGCCCGCACTTCGGTCGCTTAGGTTCGACCGGCGTCTTGACCTCTCTGTGGGCCTAGATGGGGCTGCGACGTGTTGATCTTCAGCGGCGGGCATGACCCGAAAAGTGTGTCCACCAAATGGGATCAAGCGTGTTGGGTTATGTGGTGCACCCCTGCAGGGAAGTTTATCTATTCGAATAGCCGTGATCTTCGGTAACAGGACGACTTGGAGTTGTACCTTGACCTTATGACAACTAGAACCAGATACTTAATTAAACACACCTTCCAAGTGCCAGATACAACTCGGTGGTCGCTCTCTAACAGGGCGACGAGGAGAGGATCGCCGGGTAGGAGTATGTTATACGATGCTACTAGGAGGACTTCACTCTACTCTCTTCTACATGCTGCAAGACGGAGGCGGCCAGAAGCGTAATCTTCTATAAGACTAGCTGTCCCCCTCTTATTCTGGCATTCTGCAGTTCAGTCCACCGATATTGCCTCTTTACACATATACCCATGCATATGTAGTGTAGCTCCTTGCTTGCGAGTACTTTGGATGAGTACTCACGGTTGCTTTTCTCCCCATTTTCCCCCTTCCCTTCTACCTGGTTGTCGCAACCAGATGTCGGAGCCCAGGAGCCAGACGCCACCGTCGACGACGAGTCCTACTACACCGGAGGTGCCTACTACTACGTGCAGGCCGCTGACAACGACCAGGAGTAGTTTAGGAGGATCCCAGGAAGGAGGCCTGCGCCTCTTTAGATCTGTATCCCAATTTGTGCTAGCCATCTTATGGCACCTTGTTTAACTTATGTCTGTACTCAGATATTGTTGCTTCCGCTGACTTTGTCTTTGATCGAGCACTTGTATTCGAGCCCTCGAGGCCCCTGGCTTGTAATAATATGCTTGTATGACTTATTTTATGTTTAGAGTTGTGTTGTGATATCTTCCTGTGAGTCCTTGATCTTGATCGTACACTTTTGCGTGTATGATTAGTGTATGATTGAATCGGGGGTGTCACAAGTTGGTATCAGAGCCGACTGCCTGTAGGAATCCCCCTTTCCAACTCCTTGGCCGAAGTTGAGTCTAGTCATTGCTAAACTTTTACTAACATGGTTGTGTGGCTTACGGGCCCATGTCGCCATTGGGTGGTATTAGGATCTTTTATTCCTCATCTATACTCTGGGACTCTGATTTCTCTCCTATTCGGGTTTAATAAATTTACTAAAATCTAACTTTAGGATATCGTTACTATTTCCTCCCCGAGAACCCCTCAATAAGGTGATTGCTCCGTGAACCAGAAGAATTTGAAGATACTCTCCGACATTCTCTCGAGACCTTGTGACTATCGCTTTTACAATTCCCTACAACCGAAACATCCCTATGGATAAATACATACACATGTCGTTCTTACTTTTATTCCCAGTTGATCTTGTTATTACAAGATACCCTGAAATTCTCTCTAATGTTCCAAGAATACTTTGTGCCTATTGCCTTGCAGTTCTTTGCTACATGAATACCCCTACGGAAAATTTCTTGCACTTACCGAGTATCCACTCATCCCCAGTTGATTCATGTATGTCACCAATCCTCAAAATACCATTTGATCTTCCAAAAATTCTGAGCATCCTATTGCTCTTGAAATTCATGATTGCTTGCATTATGGTTAATCCCATAAGTCTAGTAATCTTGTTGACATCCATTGTCATTATCATTTTGAGTCCGTTGATTCGATTTGTTGCGAATGCTCGCAATCCTCAAACAGATCCTAGAATTCATCCTTCTGGCTTAGACGTCGTTTTAATCATGAACTGGTTCTCGCCAATTAAATTGTCGTTGATTGTGCCCCTAAGTCTATTGAACTTATCCATCCTTGATCAGAGCGTCTGCTTCTGATCCTTCGCTTTATAAATCATAATTCCTTAGCAATTGAGCTCTAAGTTATTCAGTTGTTTCTATAATCCAATGTCTTTGCCTTGCTTCTTCCTCGGGTTGTGTGCCGATACTCACCCCAGATCCTTTGTTGGATTTTATCCGACAATGTCCTTCATATTCAATAACCTTGAGCCTTTCCTAGGATACATAATGCCTTTGGTAAATTGTATCCTTTGCTTTGTCAACCATGCTCTACTTTTGAGCTTGTGTTATTTACTCCTGAAGTTCGTGGTATATGTTCTAAGAAACCCCGATGGCTTGAACCTATGCCTTCCTTAATATGTGTGAACTCGAAAGTTTTCATGAGTCATACTCTTCTGGTATTTTACCAAGATAAAATTTCAACTCTACAACTTCATCGAATGCGAGAAGTAAATGAAAGGTTATGAATTGGAGAAGTGGGAGTCGACCTTGAACTTTGTGTTCACGCCCATAGACATGATGTAGATCTTCTCATCGAAGCTTCTTTTAAAATTAATTATTCCCTTGGTATAAGTTCATCTTATATCTGGGATCTGGCCTTTTTCAATCGTGGTTCCGACCATGTTCTCCTTTAAATACCATTTCTCATGCAAGTTTAAGCAGTTGTCTTCTGCAGAGCAATACCCCAGTCCAACCTCTACTTTGATCTGTCGTCGAGTATTACCCCCTGGTATCTCGAGATTATCATGGAACTGCATAACCTCTTATGAGTTCTTCATCAAGTACTACATTCTCACGGATCCCAATTTTTTACGGGCTCTGAGTTATTAAACACTCATAGACACCGATAACTGAACCGATTCCGCACCACGGTTCAACAACTCTTCAGTAATCTTCTTTAAGTACGAGTTTTTACCCGATCATGTCATTCCTAGCCTGCTCTGCTATATCTATTCATGTTGATTTTAACTGTGCTACCTGATCCTTCTTCTCGGAGCACAATTTTCAACGATGAGCTGAGATTACATCGATTTTCCTCATCATGTCATTTCTCCTTGAATAGCAAACTTGGTTTGGAGTTTGTGACGTACCCGTGGCTCCAATAACCTTTCGCTTCATCATTCCTTTGACTTGATGTCATCGCCGATCGATTACACCTTCATGAAATCTCTCGACAATTGTGTCGTGATCATCATGAACATTTTGAGCTCTTCTAGGATATCAATTGAATTCATGATGAGAAATACCATCCTTGCCCTTGATGAATTTTATTATCATCGACCACTTTATTGCCTTCCCACCAACACAGCTTGTTCGTGTTTGGTGTTGTACCTGAGTTCCCGCCATCCAAAGAATTGTTCTTCTTTACTCGAACATTACATCTCTTATGTCATCAATGTTGTGAGAATTACACCACCTCTTAAGAATTTGTGATACAGTGATGCTTCCCACCATCACCATTCTTTCTTGGTCCTTGTGTTGATTCCAACCGGTGTACCAACAAGTGAACGGTGCTGTTTGAATTCTGCCCTTCTAGCAACCCTATTGCTTTGAAGTTAATGGTCGGCCGTTCATTCTTGGACTATTGATTATTGAGTCACCATTCTGACATTGGTCGTGCAACCCAACCAAATATTTCGGGCGCACCTTTCAACCAATGTTTAATTGTGTATGTTTTCCTCGAGCATACCTCATTATATCATTTGATCTGAAAAATGTTATTTCCTTGTTCACCTAATTGTGGAAATCCATCTTTTGGAAATCCCAATGAATTGTCGCTGAGTTCATCTTCCACCTCCTCACTATCTCCTTGGTTTAATGATGAACTCATGATTCAGAACTTGCTTCCATAGTTTATTTCCCGAGAATCTTGCAACTCCATCACGTCAAATTGAGTTGCACCCTTCCTTCTCAGGCATCATGAGTCTGAGGTATCCTGACACAAATCAGATCCAAATCTCGGTCGATATGATGGTTCAACATATTTCCGTGAGTTTTAACATTGGTCTTTATATGACCCGGTAAGGTGATGTCATGCCTAGCACACCTGGCTGGGGAACCCATTGTTATAATACCCCCTCTTTTTAGTAAGGTTAGCCATTCTTCCATAAGGAAATTGTAAGACTTATTCTATAAGATGTTCCTGATGGATCCTTTGTGAATACAAAGTCTGACCTTTGCTTGCAAAACATATCAGTGCTATCTCGAAGCATGTCCATGGTACTCCGATTTTAACAAAAACATTGAAGCCCAAAGCTAAACGTTTCCTGCTCGATTATCCAAACACTGATGTATGGGTAATGTCATGAAAATTCTCTCCCCTACCTAAAGAGTTTACTACATTATATCCTGTCATGGATATCATGCTCTGCTCATCTTTCCGAAGGTTATACCTTTGAAATATGTGTTTAAACACATTTTCCTTTCCATTGTTCTGTTTAGTCCGATAATCATATTTTTCTTTCCATTTGTTGGGTTAACGTTTCTTATGATGTATATGATCTAAGCAGTAATATTCTCCTGCTTAGGTAAACACCTCGGTTTACAACTCACAAGCAGTGACCTGTTATTATTGTCGATTTACATCCTCAGTAACCCCGATGGATGAGAACTTTGCCTATTGGTCCGCCTCGCTCAACGAAAGCAGAAAATGGTTCTCTTCATCCTCGCCTTGGTACCAACGTTGTTGCCAACATAACTGACAGGCTATCCTCTGCCTTGCCTTGCTACCATGACCGTGCAATATGTCGGCGTCCTTCCAACTTTTGAACCACATGGTGGGCCCATAACCCACAGTTCCACAGGATCGAAACCTGACTCTCCTACACCCCCTGTTCCCAAGGTTGTTCCTCGCGTGTGGCCTCGTATTTAATTCACGAGCTATCTTCCGAGGGATCATCAAATCTGTTACTGGACACAATACTTATTCCCGATTGCTTTGATCCCCTTTGACGCCCTGTTTCACGCATCGAACGGTTGCCTGCTCGCTCGAAACTTCCCATGAAACCTCATTACTTTGCTCTCGATATTTTCTTAAGTTTCAATTCGAGAGTTACGTTCTGCCACCTTCCCCGATGTTATCGACCAGATAGTCAACCTTGTAGAGGTTCGTTCTCCCGGAATACCCCACTTATTCTTTTGTAAGTACGATGGGACCCCCGAAGAAAGCATGCCGACTTCATCTTAATGACTTGAAGTAGAAAAATGAAGACATCAATATAATGGATCAACCACTTCGAGAAGAGCAACCAAGGCCGAGAAGATTCTTTAGAATTTCGTAACCAGACCTTTCCCCCGTTTTCCACCTCTTAAACCTCGGGACGAGATTTCTTGTAGTGGAGGAGAATTGTGACGCCCGTATAATTAAGCTACAGTAACCCTCCGCTAATGATGCCACGTCACCTCGATTACTGTTGCTAATCTCGCGTTAGTTCGAAACCGATTTGAATTTAAATTCAAAATCAAGCAAACAATAAAAAAATTCAAATATCAAAACAAAAATGTTCGGTGGGTGCCAAATAATGCATAGGTAATTACGGTGAAGTGAATACATTTTTAGAAGATCCCTAAATATTTTAAAATGAAATAAAACAGAAAAGAAAATAAATAAAAAAGAAAAAGTGAAAATAAGACGAAAGGAAAAAAACCCCCCCCCCCTCTCTTGGACCAGACGGCCCAGCTCACAACTGGCCGGCCCATCCAGCCGGCCTGGCCCACCTCGCTCGGTCGCTCCCTCCCCTTCCCTGTTCCCCCGACCAGGGTCGGAACAGGGCGCGTCCCCGCCGCACCCCCTCGCCAGTGACGGGAGAGGATAAGGCCGCCACGCCCCCGCCTCCTCGATCCCGCCTCCCACTCGCCCCCACTCTCGCCTCGCTTCTTGCGCCTCTCCTCCCCCAGATCCACCCCTCCCCTCTCCCTCTCCTACGTTTTGGAGAGGAGACCGACACGCCGCCGTTCCTCGTCACCACCGCGGCCACCGCCATCTCCTCGACTCGCCGTGATGCCGTAGCAATCCTCCTTCGTCCTCCTCGTCCACTAGAGGCCTCAGCTAGAGCTGGGGAGCCCCGAATCAACGGATCCCCTTCGCCCACATCTCCGGCTGCCGCGTTCTTCTTCATCTCCGGCGCCAACCTCTGCTGCTACTAATCCGTCACAGGCCTATGTGTGAGCCGCACGGTGATCCCTCCCGTCTCCTGCTCCTCCCCGTTATCTCCCGCACGCGCTGTAGCTAGCTCGGTGTCGCGCCCGAGAGCTCACCACCGCAGGTCGCTTCGCCGCCGTGGCCATGGCCTCTGTCTTGCTCGCCTGAGCGCGACATCGAACTCCTGGTGCTCGTAGGAGCCCAATGAACCCGCGCCCGAGCCCCCCCGTGCCTCCTAGCGTAGTTTCCATCGATGTCCCGAGCGCGCTGCCCCCAAAGCTCGTCGCCAGCCGTGTTTCCGGCGACCATTTGGTCTAGCGCCACCGCCAAACGATGCGGAATGCCTCTGCGGTTTGAATGCAAGTTGTTGCGCGCGGTTTGGTGCTTCCTAGCGCGATCCTGATGATGTCTCGAACGCCACCACTGCATCCACTCGCCGCCGGCGAAGATTCCGGCCGTTACGGCCCGCGCCACCACCACGGATGGACGCGGCCCAGCCTCGTCGTTCGAACGCGCCCGACCGCGGCTGAAATGATGCGCCATAGGCGAATCCCGACACTCGCCGGCGTTCAGCCGCTGCGCGCGAGCTCGCCGGAGCTACTCCGGCGGCTCCGCTGAGCTGGCACACCTCGGTCCACCCCCTAGGTCACTGCCTGGTGGCCCAGCGGGCCCGGCTGGCGCAGCTGACCAGGGTCAACGTGCTGACTGGGCTGGTCCCAGCAGCTGACCAGTGGCCCCCACCCCTTTAAACTAATTAAATTAGTTAATCTAATTAATCTAGGATAATTAGTCACTCACTAATGGGGCCCACAATTAGTTAATCATAATTAGTTTAAAATAAAGCATGTTTCAACTCTGGCTCAATGACATGTGGGTCCCACTGGACCCACAAGTCAGCTTTGACTCTGGTCAACCGACAATTGACCTGCTGACATCATTCTAATGTCATGCTTGCGTCATCATTACTGTTCTGGATAATGTTGGATTTAAATAAGTAATTAAAATCAGAAAATGATTTAACACTTTGGAAAATCATAGAAATTAATCCGTAACTCGGATGAAAATGTTTTCTACATGAAAGTTGCTCAGAACGATGAGACAAATCTGGACACGCGGCCCGTTCGATCACCACACACCCCTAAAATTTTGAACACGCAACTTTCCCCCTCCAGTTCTTCTCTCCGAAAACGCGAAACACCGGGAATACTTTCCCGGATGTTTTCCCCCTTCGCCGGTATCACCTACTACCGCGATTGGGCCCCCCTAACAACGCTCATTGTCATGTCTTGCATCGTCATGCATATGTTTGCATTATATTTATTTTTTCTTCCCCCTCTTCTTTCGCTAGACTTCGATACCGACGCTGCTGCTGCCCAGTTCGACTACGGACTTGACGACCCCTCCTACTTGCCAGAGCAACCAGGCAAGCCCCCCCTTGATCACCAGATATCACCTATTCTACTCTCTACTGCTTGCATTAGAGTAGTGTAGCATGTTACTACTTTCCGTTATTCATATCCCGATGCATAGCCTGTCCTTGCTACTACTGTTGTTACCTTTACCTCCAATCCTACATGCTTAGTATAGGATGCTAGTATTCCATCAGTGGCCCTACATTCTTGTCCGTCTGCTATGCTATACTATCGGGCTGTGATCACTTGGGAGGTGATCACGGGTATATACTATATACTTTATACATGATACATGTGGTGACTAAAGTCAGGTCGGCTTGTGGAGCACCCGCGAGTGATTCACGGATTGGGGGCTGAAAGGACCTTTGTCCCAACGGCCCTCTGTGTGGATCTTTGTGGCAGAGCGACATGGCAGGTTGAGACCGCCTAGGTTAGAGGTGGGCCTGGCCCTGGTCGGTGTTCGCGGTTACATCATTAACACGCTTAACGAGATCTTGGTATTTGATCTGAGTCTGGCCATTTGGTCTATACGCACTAACCAACTACGTGGGAAAGATATGGGCACTCGGCGTCGTGGTATCAGCCAAGCCTTCGTGACATCAGCGACAGAGCGGCGCGTGCCGGTTTGGAACGTATGCCTGCTCTTGTATTAAGGGGGCTAGTTCTGCTTCCGGCCGCCCACACAAAGTGCAGGTGTGCTAAGGGCGATGGGCCCAGACCCCTGTGCGCTTAGGTTTAGACCGGCGTGCTGACCTCTCTGTTGGCCTAGGTGGGGCTGCGACGTGTTGATCTTCCGCAGCTGGGCATGACCCAGAAAAGTGAGTCCGGCCAAATGGGATCAAGCGTGTTGGGTTATGTGGTGCACCCCTGCAGGGAAGTTTATCTATCCAAATAGCCGTGATCTTCGGTAACAGGATAACTTGGAGTTGTACCTTGACCTTATGACAACTAGAACCAGATACTTAATAAAACACACCCTTCCAAGTGCCAGATACAAATCGGTGGTCGCTCTCTAACAGGGCGAGGAGGAGAGGATCACCGGGTAGCAGTATGCTATACGATGCTACTTGGAGGGCTTCACTCTACTCTCTTCTACATGTTGCAAGACGGAGGCGGCCAGAAGCATAATCTTCGATAAGATTAGCTATCCCCCTCTTATTCTGGCATTCTGTAGTTCAGTCCACCGATATTGCCTCTTTACACATATACCCATGCACATGTAGTGTAGCTCCTTGCTTGCGAGTACTTTGGATGAGTACTCACGGTTGCTTTTCTCCCCCTTTCCCCCCTTCCCTTCTACCTGGTTGTCGCAACCAGATGTCGGAGCCCAGGAGCCAGACGCCACCGTCGACGACATTTACTCCTACTACATCGGAGGTGTCTACTACTACGTGCAGGCGGCGACGACGACTGTGAGTAGTTTAGGAGGATCCTAGGCAGGAGGCCTGCGCCTCTTTCGATCTGTATCCTAGTTTGTGCTAGCCATCTTATGGCACCTTGTTTAACTTATGTCTGTACTCAGATATTGTTGCTTCCGCTGACTCTGTCTATGATCGAGCACTTGTATTCGAGCCCTCGAGGCCCCTGGCTTGTAATATGATGCTTTTATGACTTATTTTATGTTTAGAGTTGTGTTGTGATATCTTCCCGTGAGTCCCCGATCTTGATCGTACACGTTTGCGTGTATGATTAGTGTACGATTGAATCGGGGGCGACACTGGAAAATAAAGCCCAATATGGTCCAAAACAGTAGATAATATAGCATGGAGCAATAAAAAATTATAGATACGTTGGAGACGTATCACATTCCACATCAAAAATTCTATTTTATCAATTACCTACTCGAGGACGAGCATGAATTAAGCTTGGGGATGCTGATACGTCTCCAATGTATCTATAATTTTTGATTGTTCCATGCTATTATATTTTCTGTTTTGGATGTTTAATGGGCTTTAATATACTCTTTTATTTTATTTTTGGGACTAAACTATTAACCGAAGGCCCAGTGCAAATTGCTGTTTTTTTGCCTATTTTAGTGTTTTGCAGAAAAGGAATATCAAATGGAATCCAAACGGAACGAAACCTTCGCGAGGAACGAGGCGGCCATGAGGAGACTTGGAACAAACGCAATCCAGGAGACTTGGAGTGGAAGTTAGAGACACAACGAGGTGACCACGAGGCAGGAGGGCGCGCCCAGGGGGGTAGGCGCGCCCCCACCCTCGTGGGCCCCTCGTAGTTCCACCGACCTACTTCTTTCTCCTATATATACTCTTATACCCTAAAAAACATCCAGGGGAGCCACGAAACCACTTTTCCACCGCCGCAACCTTCTGTACCCGTGAGATCCCATCTTGGGGCCTTTTCCGGTGATCTGCGGGAGGGGGATTCGATCATGGAGGGCTTCTACATCAACACCATAGCTTCTCCGATGATGTGTGAGTAGTTTACCACAGACCTTCAGATCCATAGTTATTATCTAGATGGCTTCTTCTCTCTCTTTGGTTCTCAATACAAAGTTCTCCTCGATGTTCTTGGAGATCTATCCGATGTAATACTTTCTGCGGTGTGTTTGCCGAGATCCGATGAATTGTGGGTTTATGATCAAGATTATCTATGAACAATATTTGATTCTTCTCTTAATTCTTATATGCATGATTTGATATCTTTGCAAGTATCTTTGAATTACGGTTTAGTTTGGCCTACTAAATTGATCTTTCTTGCAATGGGAGAAGTGCTTAGCTTTGGGTTCAATATTGCGGTGCTTGATCCCAGTGACAAAAAGGGAACCGACACGTATTGTATTGTTGCCATCGAGGATAAAATATGGGGTTTATATCATATTGCTTGAGTTTATCCCTCTACATCATGTCGTCTTGCCTAATGCGTTACTCTGTTCTTATGAACTTAATACTCTAGATGCATGCTGGATAGCGGTCGATGTGTGGAGTAATAGTAGTAGATGCATAATCGTTCCGGTCTACTTGACACGAACGTGATGCCTATGTTCATGATCATGCCTATATATTCTCATAACTATGCGCTTTTCTATCAATTGCTCGGTAGTAATTTGTTCACCCACCGTAATATATGCTATCTTGAGAGAAGCCACTAGTGAAACCTATGGCCCCCGGGTCTACTTTACATTATTTAAGTTTCCAATCTATAATTATAGTTTACTATTTATTTTGCAATCTTTACTTTTCAATCTATCCAACAAAAATACCAAAAATATTTATCTTGTTATCTTTATCAGATCTCTCTTTTGCAAGTGGCCGTGAAGGGATTGACAACCCCTTTATCGCATTGGTTGCAAGGTTCTTGATTGTTTGTGCAGGTACTAGGCGATTTGCGTGTAGTCTCCTACTGGATTGATACCTTGGTTCTCAAAAACTGAGGACAATACTTACGCTACTTTGCTGCATCACCCTTTCCTCTTCAAGGGAAAACCAACGCATGCTCAAGAGGTAGCACCTGCCACTCCGACAAGGTAATCCTGGAATGACTCGCTGAACTCTTGACAGTCAATCTTATAAAGACCCTGAACTTGTCAAAGTTAAAACGAAGATTGGTCATGTGAGGCCCAGCTTACAGGTTTGAATTAAGGATTAAATCACTGGCTATGCGGCCCTTGAATAGAACTTGATATTGAGGCTTGGCAGCCTATGAAGGCCTTGTTTTTCTGATTTGTATTTGCTTTGAACATTTTTTGGGTTCATCATGTGTACCGTGTTGATATATGGTTTAAAATTGGTTCGGGCCATGTCGCCTTGATCCTTATGATTCATATTTGAATCTATCCGGAGTTTGGATTACTCGGCCCGGCTTTGGACGATAGGTCGCCAGTATGTTTAGATTATGCGCTTGGAGTTCTACGCTCTAAGTCTTTGGGATGTTACCCTTGCTGCATATGGTGTTGTAAGCCGACAGTATGAATAAATTGCACAGGGTGCTGCCCTTTATGTCTTTGGGCTGTTACTCTTACTGCATATGGTGTGGTAAGCCGGCAGTATGAACAAATATCATAGGTATGATATTTACTTGTTATGAATATACGAGGTTTTGATAAACCCAACCTGGTTATGGACTATATAGTGACAAGTGCATTTTATATGGGGTATTATGACCCGCCCTAGGGTAAACCGCCAGGGTAAATGTTGTCTACTTTTGTGCAGGGCTTACGATAACATGATCAGCATGATTGAGCATAAATAGCGGATCTTCGAAGTCAGATCGGGTGGCTCAAAATTTTGTACGCATAAACAAGCACGATGGCATGGCAGATCATGGTTTTTATCTAGCCTATTACAAGGCATCGAATGGACCAAAAAGAATAAGTGTTTTTTGATGCACACAGCATCAGATGCTATGGATGATAAGCCGGTCCTTGATCAATTGTCTTGGCCCTGGCGTGTTGAAGATTCCAGGTTATCTTGTGCTGGTTCTTCTTCTTCCTCTTCATCACCCATTGGCTGGAAGTCAGATGTGGCCCAATTGATCCCAGACAAATCTTTGAAAATAGCTTCATCGTCTATAAGGGTTGATGGGTCAATATCAGGGGCGAAGGTGTGCTTACGTGTGGGCGGAATAAGGTCCACAGCTTCATGAACCGGCACCTTCACTTTGGTGTTCTCAGCATCATAAACCTGGTGATACTTGGAGAGGTCTGTCTCTTCAGCTAGTTTGCATGCCCACGGATGCATCTCCCTTACTATTTTGGTGAAGTCATCAACACTGAAGGGAGACCCGTCTTCTTGGGAGAGCTGGTTGATATCTCTTCCGGGCCAAGTTCAGTTGCCACAGTTTTGCCCGACTCAAGGCAGTGATGGCACCGGCTCTGGCGGCAGATCGCTTCAATTCCTCAACCCTTTGTGGCAGCATAGACAGCTTTTCTGTCAGGACCCCGATTCCAAGTCACATCGACCTAGCCGGTAACACCTCATATCACTTTGCGGCCTCACGCACGGTATTCCCACGGGTGTCGCCTTACCATGGCCCGGGACCGCTTGCGCCTTTTGGCTCACGATATGATAGTGTCGCTAGCATCCACATGACAAAGAACCCGGGCCGACATGGCTAGTCGTGAACCCAAAGCGGCACTAACCTATGGGGACAGCATACATGAAACACTTCGAGCATGTCGGTCATCAACGTATGAACTCGGGCTGTAGCACTGGCTAACAGACTCCGGTATCCCGGCTGTAGCAGGCTAGGCAGACTCGAGTATCACCGCGTGACATTTCCCGAAGGACGCATATAGGAACGAAATGAAACACACGCCGCCAGTCAAGTGTCCAAGCAGTAGTCTGCTGGGCTAGCAGGACTCGTGAACCGGGCAGAAGCGGACTACTATCGCCGTAAGCACGAGACTACATTTCCCCATATGAGAGGCTGCCAAGGATAAACAACTAGTTTGTCGGATCCCACTCATACCAAGCATTTCAATCATACACGCAATATGCCCGATATGAGTAAATACAACAAGGCATCACAACAAAACTCTACAACTCAAGTACTTTATTTAAGAGGCTCGAGGAGCCATACATAACATATTCATACAGGTAGGGGTCACATGACCCAACACTCAAGTCATACAATCATACAAGCACATGCGAAGCAAACTATGTCTGAGTACGACTCTAGAAAGAAAGAAAGCTTGTTGGAGCCTTTCTATCTACAATGGCCCTTCACAAGTCTTAGATCGCCACCGGGTGGCTAGCTTACTCGTCAAGTCAACATCTACATAGAATCCGTCGGAGGGGTAGTATAGTCCTCTGAAAAATATTGATTACAAACATGAGTACAAAAGTACTCAGAAGTCTTACCACGTAATCCTATCATACATGCACATTCTCAAGGAAGGAAGTGGAGTTATTTGCAGCAAGCCAGCTTTGACTCTTGGCTAAGCTATCCCACGTGACACACTTTGTAAAGCATTTTGTCGCATACGAGTCCACTAAACACCATCACAATACTCCACCGTGGATCCTCTCTCGTCATCCCCGAGAGGGCCATCCACGATACTCACACTTATCTTGAGGCTTTTAGTAGTATCCATTTACTTGTCTATGAACTGATATAGGTAACCCGAAGTCCTTCTCCGTGGACACGGCTATTCAATAGATCATATTTAACCCTGCAGGGTATACTTCTTCACACACGCTCACCACTTATCGCCGCTTACACGACATGTACTGCAACCTTCAAGCGGAAGCCCAACGTGGGTGTCGGCCACAGCCTACCTAAACACTCAAGTCCCTAGTCCAGTTTATCGCCTATTCGGTTCCATCCGCAGGAGTCCGCCGAGGTTTCCCATACAGCCCCGAACGATGTGTGCAGGGTTCCCGAGATACCAAACGGCACTCGGTACACCGGCCACGGTGCCTACCGCAACACAACCCACCCCTAAGGTCAGCGCTATGCGTGCGGCCCCAAAGATGCTACAAACACCGAAACTACTTGCAACTCCCTGACTATGAACAGGGTGGTTAAGAAGCCGAGAGGGTCCATTGGTTTCGGGCCCAATGCGTGGTAGTAGCTAGTTCATGGATCACAAACACAGATCTCAGTTCTTAAGGCGGCCTCAATGAAACAACCCACCATGTACTCCTACATGGCCTCTCATCGATACCTTTACCAAATCGTGTTCAACACTTTCACTCTCGAACCAACACAACCTTTCACTCCAGCCATCATCCCGATGAGCCGACCTGACACAACTCTAAGCATAGCAAGCATAGCATGGTAGGAATCACAAACATGGCTCAATCAACTCCTACACATACTAGTGGGTTTCATCTAGTTATCGTGGCAATGACAGTCATGCAAAGGAAGTGGGTTCAACTACCGCAGCACACAACAGTTGAATCGCGTTGTCTTAATGCAGAAACGAGAGCGAAGCGAGAACATGGGTTTGTATCGAATGATCAATGAATTGCTTGCCCGATGGAACTGGGTGGAGAACTGCCTTCGATGGGTAGTCGAGGTTATCTTCAGGCGAACCTATCATGAAAACACACCAAATAAACACACAAGACAATATGCAACAATATGATGCATGCTATGACATGGCAAGATGGATGTGTGTTGGCCTAATGCAAGTTGAAAGAATAGGGATGAACTCATTTGAATCAAGGATTCAAATGATAGTTCATTTGAGTTAGACCTAATGGTGCAATTCTTATTCTGGTTATTCAGCATAGTTAACTTGTTTTAACATGCATGAAACCTGTACCAATGGATAGAGTGTATTTTTCTGATAATTTTCATATATAAATCTTTGCATTTGGAGTTATAGAATAAAAGTTATAAGCATTTGAAATTTGATTTATATTCTGAATTTACTATATAAAAATAAATCCAAATTTGAATTAATGCGTCAAGATGAGGTCAGCGTGACGTCAGGGTCAACGGGTCGTCCAGGTCAAACTGACCAGTGGGACCCGCATGTCGAGTTAGTTTAACTAATTAGATTAATTAGAACTAATCCTAATTAGTTAACCGGGGTCCACCGTCATTGACTCGAGATACAACAACAGGCCCACGGACAGGTCAACTCGCTGGCGTCTCAGTCACGGGCGAGGCCAGCAGCCAAGCGGAGCAAAGTGCTTTTGCACTTTCCGGGCATCAAATGAGGCGCGGGGAGCATCTACGTGGAGCTGGAGATGAGCCGCGGTGTTTGGTGGGGTCAGTTGGGTTAGGGGTGGCCGGAGTTGGCGCCGGCGACGAGTCGGGCGGCGGCCGGGGCTCGGGTGATGTCGGGTTTGTTGCTAGGGGGCAAAGTGAGGCGCGTGGAGTGCATAGTTAGGTCCAGCGCAGCTCGGTGAGTGCGATGGACAGGGTGGCGTGGCCGTTGGGTGGCCGGAGCCTCGTCGGCGACGAGCTCCGCGGCGGTGCGTTCGGGTGATCGACGTGCGCTCGTTGTGGTGCAAGAGGAAGAGAGCGGAGAGGACGGGGGAGTAGCCAGCTCACAAGGAACCCGTAGAGAGCCTCGTCGGGGTCGGGGACGGTCTGATGCGGCGGCGACGGCGATGGGGATCTCCGGCGGTGGCGGAGTCGGGCGAGGTCGGTGCGGCAGCTTCGGGGCGAGCAAGAGCCCGGAGCTTGGCTTGTTCGACGGAGTCGACGACGGCGAGGCGACCAGACAAGGTCTCGTGGCGCGGGGACGACGGTGGCTACGGCTACGACGGAGGAGCGGCGACGTGGCGTCGGCCATGGCGAGGGAGAGCGAGAGAGAGAGCAGGGGGGAGAATGGGGTGTCCTGGGTCGGGCGACGACGCGGAGGTCGCCCAGGCGGCGGAGCGGCGAAGAGGTGAAGCGAGGCGGCGGCCAGCTGCGTGGCGCGCCCTGGCTCGCCGGCCGAGACCGAGTTGCTCGTCAAGCGAGCCAAGCAGCTTCATGGCGGGCTTCTTGGGCTGGGCAGCGGGTGGGCGGCGCGGCGACAGGTAAGTTTTTCCTTTTTTAAGCTTTTTCCTATTTTCTGTAACTTTGTTGGGGTTTTTAAAAATACCAAAACCATTTTAAAAATTACCAAAATGCTCCTGGTCACTTGTTGGAATATTCCCAACATGAAACATTCTGGTTTGGCAATTTTTGAACATTTAAAATATTTTTCATAATTTGAAATGCTTATTTCAAAAACTTGTGAATTAATTCTAGAACCCTTAGATGACCTAGAAAATGGTTCACCTTCTTTGACATGGGTTCTGAACCCAAATAAAGAGGATGAGCATTTTGAAGGGCATTTCGGATTCATTGAAATAATTTTTAGTAAACCCTAGTTGTTTTAAGGGGGTGTTCTGGGGTTCCTGCCTTCCCCATTTCAAATTCAAATGAAATTTAAACATGATGCACACCCTAATGCATGGTCTATCTGGGATGTGACAACTCACCCCCACTCAAAAGAATCTCGTCCCGAGATTTAGGATCTGCTCTAAAAAGGTGGGATACTCAAGTCAAGACGATCCTCCCTTTCCCAAGTTGCTTCTTGCTCGGAATGGTTTGACCATTGAACCTTTAGAAACTTGATATTCCGACGCCGAGTGGTACGCTGGCTTGGTCGAGAATACGAACGGGTATTCTCGATAGGTGAGGTTATCTTGGAGATCAAGCGTTTATGGTCCACTCCACGGATAGGATCCGAGAAGCAACGCCTGAGTTGGGAAACGTGGAAGACATCATGGACCTTGGAAAGATGCGGAGGTAGTTCCAATTGGTAGGCAACTTCCCTCGCTTGGCAAGAATGCGAAAGGGTCCAATGTAACGAGGAGCCAACTTGCCTTTGATACCGAATCGATGGGTTCCTTTAGAGGATAACCAAGGTAAGCCTTCGCCAATTTCATAAGCCATAGGCTTATGCTTGCGGTCATATTGGCTCTTTTGACGAGATTGGGCTGTTTTCAATTTCTCACGAACAATGCGAACCTGCTCTTACGCTTCTGAATCATGTCCGGGCAAAGAGTTGTCTCTCCCGGTTTCACCGTTAAGAGGCGTTCGACATTTTCGCCCATAAAGAACTTCGAAGGGCTTTGCCCAAGCTGGCTTGATAACTATTGTTATAAGCGAAACTCGGCGAATGGAAGGCATTTCTCCCAATTCATGCCGAAGAGATGATGAAGCTCAAGCATATCCTCTAGGATTTGATTGACTCGCTCTACTTGACCACTTGATTGGGGATGGAAAGCGGTGCTAAAGGAGAGACGAGTTCCCATAGCGTTTTGGAAACTTTCCCAAAATCGAGAGGTGAAGAGACTACCACGGTCGGAGTTAATCTCTAATGGAACACCATGAAGAGACACTATTCGGAGATGTACAATTCAGCTAGCTAGCTAGCGGTTATACTCTCGAACGGGTAGGAAGTGGGCTACTTTGGAAAGACGATCAACGACAACGAAGATAGCGTTATTCCTCTCTTGGTCCTGGGAAACCCGTAATGAAATCCATACCGATTTTATCCCATTTCCATTCAGGAATTTCCAAAGGTTGAAGGGTACCAGCAGGCCGTTGATGCTCGCTTTAACTCGACGACGACGCCGCAATTAGCAATGTATTGAGCGATTTCTCTCTTCATCCTAGTCCACCAAAACCTCTGGCGAGATCTTGATACATTTTAGTACTACCAGATGAATGGTGAGAGGAGAGTCATGAGCTTCCTTAAGGATCAATCGCCTAAGTTGCGCACCTTGGGAACCACTAGACGGTCTCCAAAGAACACGACACCTTGTTCATCAATGGAGAAACAATCTGCGACTCCTTTCTTGATGTTTCTCCCGATACGTGAGATTCCCGGATCTACCTTCCGTGCTTTGATGATCTGATCCGTAAGGGTAGGTTTCGCCACCGTGGTGGAGAGGAATCTCGAGGAACAATGTGAAGATTAAGCTTACGAAATTCCTCGTGGAGAATTGGTTGACTTTGTTGTAACATCAGATTGTTACAATAAGATTTATGACTTAGTGCGCCAGCCATGACATTGGCTTTGCTCGGGTGTAAGATATTCCTAAGTCGAAATCTGTATCAACTCGACCCAACGCCTTTGCCTGAGATTCAAACCGGTTGGGTGAAGATATATTTCAGACTTTGGTGATCAGTGTAGATTTCGCAACGATTACCCGTAAGGTAATGTCGCCAGGTTTTGAGTGCATGAACCATCGCTGCAAGCTCTAGATCGTGTGGGGTAGTTATCCTCATGTGGACGAATCGTCGAGAAGCGTAGGCAATCACATGACGATCTTGCATGAGTATGCAACCTAGTCCTTGTCGCGAGGCGCCGCAATAGATAATAAAGTCCTTAGAGAAATCTGGTGGAACAAGTACGGAGCAGATGTCGAGCGTCTTTTCGCCTCGAAAGCTGATCTCGACTGTATGGCGCCCATTCAACTTCTTATCTTTCTTGAGGAGTTCGTTAGAGGTTTAGCAACTTTAGAGAAATTCTCGACGAAGCGGCGGCAATAGCTCGCTAAACCGAGGAAACTCCGAACTTGCTTGACCGATTCAGTGGAGTCCAATCGAGGACGGCTTGAACTCGCCGGGATTGACAGCAATGCCCTTACCGAGATTACATGTCCTAGATAGGTCAATTCGGTAACCAGAATTCACATTTAGAGAATTTGGCATAAAGGCGGTGCTCTCAAGTTTCATCAATACTAGCCTTAGGTGTTCGCATGTTCTTTCTCATTCTTGGAGTAGATGAGTATATCATCGAGGTATACCACGACGAATTTATCCAAGTACTCCATGAAGATCGAGTTCATTAACCGAGAGAAGGTGGCTGGAGCATTGGTTAATCCGAAGGACATGACGGTGTACTCAGATTGGCCATAACGAGTGACAAAGGCCGCTTTAGGAATGTCCCGTTCTTGATTTTGATTTGATGGTAGCCCAACCTCAAATCCATCTTGAAAAGATCGAGGATCCAGCGAGCTGATCATACAGTGTCGTTGATCCCGGGAGCGGATACTTGTTCTTGATAGTGACCAAATTGACAGGTCGGTAATCTACAACCATCCGATCCGTACCATCCTTCTTCTTGACGAAGAGGACGGGCAAGCCCATGGAGAGGAACTAGGACGGATGAAACCCTTTGCAAGGACTCATCGAGTTGTTTCTTAAGTTCAGCTAGTTCTAGGGGTGCCATCTTATAAGGTCTCCTAGAGATTGGGACGGTTCCGGAATAAGATCTATCACGAACTCGACATCCCCGCGGTGGAACACCGGCAGTTCTTCCGAAAGACATCCGGAAATCACGGACTACCGGAATATCTTCGAGATCCGGAAGGGGTTGGCATTTAAGGAGTAAAGTCGGCGCTTAGACACTCGGGTTAAAACATTCACTGTCTTGCCCGAAGGATGGGTAAGTTGAACAGTTCTAGTAGAGCAATCAATCTTAGCATAATGGGCTGACATCCAGTCCATACCCAAGATGATGTTTATGTCCGAGGACTTGAGAGCTATTAGAGATGCAAGAAAGACTAATCTGTCGACAAGAATTTCATTCCCATGGCTTATTCTAGAGGTTTGCCATCTAGAACCAGGAGTTTGAATTTCCATGGAGGTAGGCATGTCACAGAATGTGGTGTTGTGCAATCGAGCATAGCTCTCAGAAATAAATGAATGAGATGCTCCAGTATCAAATAGAACAGTTGCCGGATGGCAATTAACAAGAAGCGTACCGAGGACGACGTTGGGATCCTCATAAGTTTCTTCAGCAGAGACATAGTTGACATGGCCACGAGCGGTGGCAACTGGCTTGGCATAGGGCATCTTTCCTGCTGGCTTGCCGCGCCAATGACTTTCCAGCTTGATTGGGGTTGTTCTGGGACACTCTCGAATATAGTGGCCTGCCTCTCCACACTTGAAGCAAGTGATCACATTTGGACGGGAGCAGCACTAGCAGTTGGACCTCCATAAGTCTTGGGTGGAAAATACGGTTGGTTGGGGCGAGGCGCTCAAGGATGGCCTCGGGTGTACCTAGGCGGTAGAGCAGTATTTGAACCCAAACCCGCGCTTCGGGATCCAGAGCGGATGACGATCCGTAATCACGGATGTGCTTGCGTGAAGCCTCAAAATCAGTCTGCCCGGCCAAGCGCCGATAGCCTTATTGACTAGCTTCGGAAAGAGGTACACTCATGCAGACGGAGATCTCGGCGTAGCTCAGGGCTAAGTCCCTTACGGAACCTCGCCGCTTCTTAGCATCGGTAGAAACTTCTTCGAGCATAACATGCTAACCTCCCAAATTCACGGTCAGAGGCATCCACCGTCACCGCCTTGGGTGAAACTGCAGAATTCCTCACGCTTATGGTCCATAAGACCTTCGGAATATGGTGCTCACGAAGGCGGCACTCAATTCATCCCAAGTTGTAACTTGTCCAGCCGGACGATAGCCTCATAATTTTCCCACCGAGACGGCAGGCCTTCAAGATGATAGGCGGCAAAGGTAACCTTGTCACCTCAGCCACGCTATGAACGCAGCTTGTGGTGGATATCATGGAGCTAATCATCTGCGCCGAGAGGCTCGACGGAACATTTGAATTTTGGAGGATATAGCTTGACGAAATCGCTGAGTGAAACCATATCGCTTCTTGGCTGGCGTGCTGTGTTTTGTTCAATCCGCCCAATAAGCGGTTGGTTTCGCTTATTATGCTCGCTTCCAAAGATCACCTCGCCAAAGATGGCGGTTGCGGCAGATTCACATTTCTGGCTGCATCGGCTTCTCCCTGCCTGGAGCAGCAGGAGTGTTTCAGTGTTGACCATCCCGGGAGACAAAGCAAGGTTTAAACCAGGAGGGCAGAATTTAACAAGGAAGTGCGGAAGGTAATGGACAGCATGGAATGCAAAGATGTTCATCCGTATGACATGGTAATATAAAACTGCCATATATATATATATACCATCGGTCATACACACCATTCATAGTTTAGTACAAGCCTGACGGAGTACAACTATAAGGAAAGGCGTTACATCTCATCGAAGCAATCCAACTCCTATACATTATTTTTCTACACTTCCGAATGATACACACTAAGTCGTATTCCACGAGTCACGCAGACGGTGGAAATACAACTAGTACCATACTAGGAATACTACTACTATCTCGTGCAGCTCCATAGTAGTCCTCATAGAAGTCACCACCTGCACTGAAGTGGAACATGATCGTCCGGAATGCATAATCCTGTGGGGCCTGTGGACCATAAGGACTCGGATGTGGCCGTGGACCAACAAACGGTGGCGACGAGGCCCACGAGGAGGAGTGATGCCTCAACCTCACGCCACTCCATGAAGTCCGCAGACTCGCCCGCACGGGTACAAGTCTCTCATGTCCATACATCCAGCTTGCACGGCAGTGCAAACCTAGTCGAGTAGCCCGGTGGTCGAACGGGCATTAAAAAGCTCCATACGCAAGGCCCGGTTCTCACGGTCCTTGTCCTCCAAAGAACTCAAGAGTAGTGCGAAGGAGTGAGTCCTCATGGGATGCATCGCTGTACAAACCTCAAGATAGCCATGCGCCCGTGAAGGGATGCCGCATATAGCGGAAATCGGTGTTGCTCAAAGAAAGCAGTCTGGCTCGAATAATAGTCATCATGGAATAGGCTGCATCTTGCAGATATTCCAATAGTGATTCCGAGCCCATAGGAACAAAGAAGTGGCTCAAGAGTCTGGGTAAGATGGATAGATCCGACCGTGCATAGATATTGGCTTTGATTGAAATCCTAAACTGCTCCTCGACGGTATATTCAGGATACCATCGATAACCAGCCTCAATCATCACCCTAACCAACATGGCCGTGTGACCGCACACATCAATGCAACGGGTCAAAGAACCACTTGGTTCGGGGGCGGTGGCCATCTGAAAGCACAGCCACAATGCAAAGGCATTAGAATTTCTAGGAAAATCGGGCAGCATAACATCTCAGAATGCTCAAAATCAGATTTGAGACATTCAAAATCAGATTGCCAAACCACTTAACAACATCATATCAAGGTTCTGGTTCAAATGATAGCATACTAAAATTTAGTAGCACCGAATCGAGGATGTAACCAACAATCCTATAAGTTACTACGGATTAGTAACACGTGAACCTGATAGAGAGAAGAGAGCCTAGTCCTATACCCACGCCGAATGAGAAGAGGATGACTCGGATCGAGGTCATAAGGTAAAGGAGTAAAAGAGCCTTACGCTCCTCCCACAATCAATTCCCTACATATAACTAAAGCATTTCTAGACTCAACTTCACCAGTTTGGCTTAGCGAACCTACAGCAGCCTTGCTCGATGCCAACGCTGTCAGACCCCGATTCCAAGTCACATCGACCTAGCCGGTAACACCTCATATCACTTTGCGGCCTCACGCACGGTATTCCCACGGTGTCGCCTTACCATGGCCCGGACCGCTTTGCGTTTTTGGCTCACGATATGATAGTGTCGCTAGCATCCACATGACAAAGAACCCGGCCGACATGGCTAGTCGTGAACCCAAAGCGCACTAACCTATGGGGACAGCATACATGAAACACTTCGAGCATGTCGGTCATCAACGTATGAACTCGGGCTGTAGCACTGGCTAACAGACTCGGTATCCCGGCTGTAGCAGGCTAGGCAGACTCGAGTATCACCGCGTGACATTTCCAAGGGACAGATATAGGAACGAAATGAAACACATGCCGCCAGTCAAGTGTCCAAGCAGTAGTCTTTGGGCTAGCAGGACTCGTGAACCGGGCAGAAGCGGACTACTATCGCCGTAAAGCACGAGACTACATTTCCCCATATGAGAGGCTGCCAAGGATAAACAACTAGTTTGTCGGATCCCACTCATACCAAGCATTTCAATCATACACGCAATATGCCCGATATGAGTAAATACAACAAGGCATCACAACAAAACTCTACAACTCAAGTACTTTATTTAAGAGGCCCGAGGAGCCATACATAACATATTCATACAGTAGGGGTCACATGACCCAACACTCAAGTCATACAATCATACAAGCACATGCGGAAGCAAACTATGTCTCGAGTACGCACTCTAGAAAGAAAGAAAGCTTGTTGGAGCCTTTCTATCTACAATGGCCCTTCACAAGTCTTAGATCGCCACCGGGTGGCTAGCTTACTCGTCAAGTCAACATCTACATAGAATCCGTCGGAGGGGTAGTATAGTCCTCTGAAAAATATTGATTACAAACATGAGTACAAAGTACTCAAAGAAGTCTTACCACGTAATCCTATCATACATGCACATTCTCAAGGAAGGAAGTGGAGTTATTTGCAGCAAGCCAGCTTTGACTCTTGGCTAAGCTATCCCACGTGACACACTTTGTAAAGCATTTTGTCGCATACACAGTCCACTAATCACCATCACAATACTCCACCGTGGATCCTCTCTCGTCATCCCCGAGAGGGCCATCCACGATACTCACACTTATCTTGAGGCTTTTAGTAGTATCCATTTACTTGTCTATGAACTGATATAGGTAACCCGAAGTCCTTCTCCGTGGACACGGCTATTCAATAGATCATATTTAACCTGCAGGGTATACTTCTTCACACACGCTCACCACTTATCGCCGCTTACACGACATGTACTCGCAACCTTCAAGCGGAAGCCCAACGTGGGTGTCGGCCACAGCCTACCTAAACACTCAAGTCCCTAGTCCAGGTTTATCGCCTATTCGGTTCCATCCGCAGGAGTCCGCCGAGGTTTCCCATACAGCCCCGAACGATGTGTGCAGGTTCCCGAGATACCAAACGGGCACTTTCGGTACACGGGCCACGGTGCCTACCGCAACACAACCCACCCCTAAGGTCAGCGCTATGCGTGCCCCAAAGATGCTACAAACACCGAAACTACTTGCAACTCCCTGACTATGAACAGGGGTGGTTAAGAAGTTTAGAGGGTCCATTGGTTTCGGGCCCAATGCGTGGTAGTAGCTAGTTCATGGATCACAAACATAGATCTCAGTTCTTAAGTTCGGCCTCAATGAAACAACCCACCATGTACTCCTACATGGCCTCTCATCGATACCTTTACCAAATCGTGTTCAACACTTTCACTCTCGAACCAACACAACCTTTCACTCCAGTTCATCATCCCGATGAGCCAGACTGACACAACTCTAAGCATAGCAAGCATAGCATGGTAGGAATCACAAACATGGCTCAATCAACTCCTACACATACTAGTGGGTTTCATCTAGTTATCGTGGCAATGACAGTCATGCAAAGGAAGTGGGTTCAACTACCGCAGCACACAACAGTTGAATCGTGTTGTCTTAATGCAGAAACGAGAGCGAAGCGAGAACATGGGTTTGTATCGAATGATCAATGAATTGCTTGCCCGATGGAACTGGGGTGAGAACTGCCTTCGATGGGTAGTCGAGGTTATCTTCTAGGCGTAACCTATCATGAAAACACACCAAATAAACACACAAGACAATATGCAACAATATGATGCATGCTATGACATGGCAAGATGGATGTGTGTTGGCCTAATGCAAGTTGAAAGAATAGGGATGAACTCATTTGAATCAAGGATTCAAATGATAGTTCATTTGAGTTAGACCTAATGGTGCAATTCTTATTCTGGTTATTCAGCATAGTTAACTTGTTTTAACATGCATGAAACCTGTACCAATGGATAGAGTGTATTTTTCTGATAATTTTCATATATAAATCTTTGCATTTGGAGTTATAGAATAAAAGTTATAAGCATTTGAAATTTGATTTATATTCGAATTTACTATATAAAATAAATCCAGAATTTGAATTAATGCGCCAAGATGAGGTCAGCGTGACGTCAGGGTCAACGGGTCGTCCAGGTCAAACTGACCAGTGGGACCCGCATGTCGAGTTAGTTTAACTAATTAGATTAATTAGAACTAATCCTAATTAGTTAACCGGGGTCCACCGTCATTGACTCGACAACAACAGGCCCACGGACAGGTCAACTCGCTGGCGTCTAGCCGCGGGCGAGGCCAAGGCTGGCGGAGCAAAGTGCTTTTGCACTTTCCGGCATCAAATGAGGCGCGGGAGCATCTACGTGGAGCTGGAGATGAGCCGCGGTGTTTGGTGGGGTCGATTGGGTTAGGGGTGGTTGGAGTTGGCGCCGGCGACGAAGTCGGCGGCGGCCGGGGCTCGGTGATGTCGGGTTTGTTGCTAGGGGCAAAGTGAGGCGCGTGGAGTGCATAGTTAGGTCCAGCGCAGCTCGGTGAGTGCGATGGACAGGTGGCGTGGCTGTTGGGTGGCCGGAGCCTCGTCGGCGACGAGCTCCGCAAGGCGGTGCGCTCGGGTGATCGACGTGCGCTGCTGTGGTGCAAGAGGAAGAGAGCGGAGAGGACGGGAGTAGCCAGGCTCACAAAGGAACCCAGAGAGAGCCTCGCTGGGTCGGGGACGGTCTCGATGCGGCGGCGACGGCGATGGGGATCTCCGGCGGTGGCGGAGTCGGGCGAGGTCGGTGCGGCAGCTTCGGGGCGAGCAAGAGCCCGGAGCTTGGCTTGTTCGACGGAGTCGACGACGGCGAGGCGACCAGACAAGGTCTCGTGGCGCGGGGACGACGGTGGCTACGGCTACGACGGAGGAGCGGCGACGGTGGCGTCGGCCATGGCGAGGGAGAGCGAGAGAGAGGAGCAGGGGGGAGAATGGGGTGTCCTGGGGTCGGGCGACGACGCGGAGGTCGCCCAGTATGCGGCGGGCGAAGAGGTGAAGCGAGGCGGCGGCCAGCTGCGTGGCGCGCCCTGCGCTCGCCGGCGACACCGAGTTGCTCGCTGGCCGAGCCAAGCAGCTCACCATGCCTTGCTGCTGGGCTGGGCAGCAGTGGGCGGGCGGCATGACAGTAAGTTTTTCCTTTTTAAGCTTTTTCCTATTTTACAGAACTTTGTTGGGGTTTTTAAAATACCAAAACCATTTTAAAATTACCAAAATGCTCCTGGTCACTTGTTGGAATATTCCCAACATGAAACATTCTGGTTTGGCAATTTTGAACATTTAAAATATTTTCATAATTTGAAATGCTTATTTCAAAAACTTGTGAATTAATTCTAGAACCCTTAGATGACCTAGAAAATGGTTCACCTTCTTTGACATGGGTTCTGAACCCAAATAAAGAGGATGAGCATTTTGAAGGGCATTTCGGATTCATTGAAATAATTTTTAGTAAACCCTAGTTGTTTTAAGGGGGGGGGTGTTCTGGGGTTTCCTGCCTTCCCCATTTCAAATTCAAATGAAATTTAAACATGATGCACACCCTAATGCATGGTCTATCTGGGATGTGACATTTTCCAACATACCTTGATGAGGGACGGTGGTTGCTTCTTATGAGTGGTAGTAGAGATAGCTCGTTGCGCGCCAGTGTATAATTGCTCTACAAGAGTGTAGGCGGCTTTCAGCTTCATGCGCATGTCTGAGCCAAGGTGGGAAATTCTGGAGCCTGCATTACCAAAGAAATTGATAAGCCGGATGAATGATTATTCAAGGCATTGATGGTGAAAGATTCAAATACGGTATTACTTACCAAACAAAGGCGGCTGTCATGCTACTAATTTGATGTTTTAAACCGGACAACTCATCAGTCACGGGTTTAAGGACAGCTTCAACATCTTATGCTCTTTTCAATAGAGTTGCCTTCTCGGTCTCCCAGCCGGTTCTTTCAGCACTGCTGTTGGGGATATTACCATTACGAAACCGCCAGAGAGGCCGGCTTAACTC
>JAHIAM010003974.1:0-25485 GCA_021605205.1 Aegilops longissima | reverse complement strand
GCTCAGCCCGTAGCAGCCACGAAAACTTGCAACAACAAAGTAGAGGACGCCTAACTTGTTTTTGCAGGGCATTTTTTTTTTTTTTTTTTTAAAAAAAAAAAAAAGTTATCGGCAATGCGAGCATTGGTTGTCGCTTATTGTATGAAATGCAAAGCCGTAATTGCTTTACTTTATCACTAAAGAGCGATAGTCGAGAAGCAATAGTTGGCGAGACGACAACGATGCTACGATGGAGATCAAGGTGTCGCCGGTGACGATGGTGATCATGACGGTGTCGGATGGAGATCACAAGCACAAGATGATGATGACCATATCATATCACTTATATTGATTGCATGTGATGTTTATCCTTTATGCATCTTATCTTGCTTTGATTGACGGTAGCATTATAAGATGATCTCTCACTAAAATTATCAAGAAGTGTTCTCCGAGTATGCAACCCATGAAAGTTCTTCGGCGAGACACCACGGATGATCGGGGTGATAGGCTCACGCTCAAATACAACGGTGCAAATCACGATGTTTTTTTTTTTTTGGGGGGGGGGGAGTTGAAGTTAATATTTCAAGCAAATGCCCGGATTGAGAGATATGAAGTTCCAATAAGTTCTATAGCTGCAAGATGGAGGAGAATAGTTCCAAGGAACATATACTCAAAATGTCTGGGTATAATAATCACTTGATTCAACCGGGAGTTATCTTCCGGAGATAGTGTCATTGAGAATTTTAATCACGCCACCAAGCTACAAGAGTTGGATGAACTATATTATGCAAGGGATGACAAAACAATTCCCAGCTCTTGAATGCTAAAAGCGGAGGTAGAAATCAAGAAAGAGCATCAAGTGTTGATGGTCAACAAGACCACTAGTTTCAAGAAAAGGGCAAAGGAAAGAAGAAAATTCAAAAGAACAGCAAGAAAGTTGCTGCTCAAGAGAAGAAACCCAAGTCGGACCTAAGCCTGAAATCATGACGGTAAGCTTCTCATGATGGAGATCACAAGCACAAGATGATGATGACCATATCATATCACTTATATTGATTGCATGATGTTTATCCTTTATGCATCTTATCTTGCTTTGATTGACTAGAGCATTATAAGATGATCTCTCACTAAAATTATCAAGAAGTGTTCTCCTGAGTATGCACCGCTATGAAAGTTCTTCGTACGAGACACCACGTGATGATCGGGTGATAGGCTCTACGCTCAAATACAACGGTGCAAAACAGTTGCGCATGCGGAATACTCAAAGTTAAACTTGACGAGCCTAGCATATAAATGATATGGCCCTGAACACGGAGACCGAAAGGTCGAGCGTGAATCATATAGTAGATATGATCAACATAGTGATGTTCACCATTGAAACTACTCCGCCTCACGGATGATCGGACATGGTTTAGTTGATTTGATCACGAATCACTTAGATGACTAGAGAGATGTCTGTCTAAGTGGGAGGTTTTAATATGATTAATTAAAACTTAAATTTATCATGAACTTAGTAACTAGTATTATTTTTGCTTGTCTATGTTAACTGTAGATAGATGGCTCGTGCCGTTGTTCCGTTGAATTTTAATGCGCTCCTTGAGAAAGCAAAGTTGAAAGATGGTAGTAATTACACGGACGGGTCCAGAATTTGAGGATTATCCTCATTGCTGCATAGAAGAATTACATCCGAAGCACCGCCGGGTGCTGTGCCTGCGCAGAGGAGCAACGCCTTAAGTTGTGAACGCCCCGCGAGCAAAAGTGATGACTACTCGATAGTTCAGTGTGCCATGCTTTACGGCTTAGAACCGGTCTTCAACGACGCTTTGAACGTCATGGGAGCATATGAGATGTTCCAGTGAGTTGAAGTTAATATTTCAAGCAAATGCCCGATTGAGAGACATGAAGTTCCAATAAGTTCTATAGCTGCAAGATGGAGGAGAATAGTTCTCACAAGGAACATATACTCAAAATGTCCGGGTATAATAATCACTTGATTCAACCGGGAGTTACTCTTCCGGGAGATAGTGTCATTGACAGTAATTCTTCAATCACCGCCACCAAGCTACAAGAGCTTCGTGATGAACTATATTATGCAAGGGATGACTAAAACAATTCCCTTGAGCTCTTCGCAATGCTAAAAGTCATGGAGGTAGAAATCAAGAAAGAGCATCAAGTGTTGATGGTCAACAAGACCACTAGTTTCAAGAAAAGGGCAAAGGAAAGAAGAGGGAACTTCAAAAAGAACAGCAAGAAAGTTGCTGCTCAAGAGAAGAAACCCAAGTCTGACCTAAGCCTGAAACTGAAAGTTTTACTACAAGCAAACTGACACTCGAAGCGGAACTGCCCCAAGTATTTGGCGGATAAGAAGGATGGCAAGATGATCAAAGGTATATGTGATATACATGTTATTGATGTGTACCTTACTAATAGTAGTAGTACCTGGTATTTGATAACTGGTTCTGTTGCTAATATTTGCAACTCAAACAGGAACTACGGATTGCCGTAAGATTGGCTAAGGACGAGGTGACGATGCTGTGGGAAATGGTTCCAAAGTCGATGTGATCGCGTCAGCACGCTACCTCTACATCTACCATCGGATTAGTTTTAGACCTAAATAATTGTTATTTGGTGCCGCCATGAGCATGAACATTATATCTGGATCTTGTTTGATGCGCAGACGGTTATTCATTTAAGACAGAGAATAATGGTTGTTCTATTTATATGAATAATATCTTTATGGTCATGCACCCTTGAAGAGTGGTCTATTTTATTGAATCTCGATAGTAGTAATACATATTCATAGTGTTGAAACCAAAAGATGCAGAGTTGATAATGATAATGCAACTTATTTGTGGTAATCGCCGCTTAGTATATCGGTGTAAAAACGCATGAAGAAACTCCATACTCGATGGGCTTCGAATCACTTGATTATGAATCACTTGGTACTTATGTAACCATGCCTCATGGGCAAGATGACTAAAACGCCTTCTCCGAACTATGGAGCGAGCAACTGATTTGTTGGAAATCATACATACTGATGTTTGTGGTCCAATGAATATTGAGGCACGCCAAGGGTATCGTTGTTTTCACCTTCACAGATGATTTGAGCAGATATGGGTATATCTACTTAATGAAACACAAATCTGAAACATTTGAAAAGTTCAAAGAATTTCAGAGTGAAGTGGAAAATCATCGTAACAAGAAAATAAAGTTTCTACGATCTGACCGTGGAGGAGAATATTTGAGTTACGAGTTTGGTTTACATTTGAAACAATGTGGAATAGTTTCAAACTCACGCTACCCGGAACACCCATGAGAAATGGTGTGTCCGAACGTCGTAATCGATTTTACTTGATATGGTGCGATCTATGATGTCTCTTACTGATTTACCGCTATCGCTTTGGGGATATGCTTTAGAGACGGCCGCTGCTCACGCTAAATAGGGCACCATCTAAATCTGCTGAGACGACACCGTATGAACTGTGGTTTGGCAAGAAACCAAAGTTGTCGCTTAAAGTTTGGGGCTGCGCGCTTATGTGAAGAAACTTCAACCGATAAGCTCGAACCCAAATCGGAGAAATGTGTCTTCATAGGATACCCAAAGGAGACTGTTGGGTACACCTTATATCACAGATCCTGAAGGCAAGATTTTCGTTGTTAATTCGGATCCTTTCTAGAGAAGGAGTTTTTCTCGAAAGAAGTGAGGAGGAAAGTAGAACTTGATGAGATAATGTATCTGCCCCTATTATTGGAAGGTAGTTCATCACAAGAAACGGTTCCTCGTGATAACTACACCAATTAGTGAGGAACTAATGATGTTGATCATGAAACTTCAGATCAAGTTGTTAACTGAACTTCAGAGGTCAACCAGAGTAAAATACGCACCGAGTGGTACGGTAATCCTATTCGAAGTCATGTTATTTGACCATGGCGAACCTACAAACTATGAAGAAGGATGGTGAGCCCAGATTCCGCAAAATGGCTGGAAGCCATGAAATCTGAGATGGGATCCATGTATGAAAACAAAGTATGGATTTTGGTTGACTTGCCCGATGGTCGGTGCAAGCCATTGAGAATAAATGGATCTTAAGAAGAAGACCGACGCCGATGGTAATATAACTGTTTATAAAGCTCGACTTGTTGCAAAAGGTTTCGACAAGTTCAAGGGGTTGACTATGATGAGACTTTTCACCAGAAGGATGCTTAAGTCTGTCCGAATATGTTAGCATTTGCCGATTTTATGATTATGAAATTTGGCAAATGGATGTAAAACTGCATTCTTGAATGGATTTCTAGAAGAAGAGTTGTATATGATGCAACCAGAAGGTTTTGTTGATCCAAAGGGCGCTAACAAAGTGCAAGCTCCAACCATCAATTTATGGTCCGTGCAAGCCTCTTGAGTTGAATAAACGCTTGATAGTGTGATCAAAGCATGGTTTTATAGTTAGACTTTTGGAGAAGCCTCAGATTTACAAGAAAGTGAGGGAGCTCAGAGCATTTCGATATTATATGTGGACGACATATTATTGATTGGAAATGATATAGAATTTCTGATAGCATAAAAGGATACTTGAATAAAAGTTTTTCAATGAAAGACCTCGTGAAGTTGCTTATATATTGGGCATCAAGATCTATAGATATAGATCAAGACGCTTAATTGACTTTCACAAAGCACATACCTTGATAAAGTTTTGAAGAAGTTCAAATGGATCAGCAAAGAAAGGTTTTTTACCTGTATTACAAGGTGTAAGATTGAGTCGCACTCAATGCCCACCACAAATGAAGATGGAGAGAAAATGAAAGATGTTCCCTATGCTTCAGCCATAGGCTCTATCATGTATGCAATATGGTACCGCACTGACGATGCTTAGCTGTAAGCTTGGCAGGAAGGTACCAAAGTAATCCAGAGTGGATCACCGGACAGCGGTCAAGAACATCCTGAAATACCGAAAAGGACTAAGGATATGTTTCTCAGATATGGAGGTGACAAAGAGCTAGTCAGAAATGGTTACGCCGATGTAAGTTTGACACCGATCCCGACGATTCTAAATCGCAAACCGGATACGTGTTTTATTAAACGGTGGAGCCGTCATTTGCAGTTCTAAACAAAGCGCCGGGCGGATCTACATGTGAAGCGGAGTACATAGCTGCTTCGAAGCAGCAAATGAAGGAGTCTCGATGAAAGAGTTCATTTCGATCTAGGTGTCATACCTAGTGCATCGACCAATGAAGATCTTCTCGTGACAATACTCGTGCAATTGCTTGGCAAAGGAATCCAGATTTCACAAGAGGACCAAGCATATCAAGAGACGCTTCAATTCCATTCGAGACCAAGTCCAAGTGGGAGACATAGAGATTTGAAAATACATAATGGATCTGAATGTTGCACCCGCTGACTAAGCCTCTTCCACGAGCAAAACATGATCATCACCAAGACTCCATGGGTGTTAGAATCATTATCTGTAATCTAGATTATTGACTTAGTGCAAGTGGAGACTGAAGGAAATATGCCCTAGAGGCAATAATAAAGTAATTATTTATTTCCTTATATCATGATAAATTTTTATTATTCATGCTAGAATTGTATTAACCGGAAACATAATACATGTGTGAATACATAGACAAATGATAGTCACTAGTATGCCTCTACTAGACTAGCTCATTAATCAAAGATGGTTGTGTTTCCTAACCATAGACATGTGTTGTCATTTGATTAATGGGATCACCTCATTAGGAGAATGATGTGATTGACATGACCCATTCCGTTAGCTTAGCACTTGATCGCTTAGTATATTGCTATTGCTTTCTTCATGACTCTATACATGTTCCTGTAAACTATGAGATTATGCAACCTGCCACCGGAGGAACACTTTGGTACTACCAAACGTCACAACGTAATCGGGTGATTATAAAGGAGTACTACAGTGTCTCCAAAGGTACTTGTTGGGTTGGCGATTTCGAGATTAGGTTTTGTCATCCGATTGTCTGAGAGGTATCTCGGCCTTCTCGGTAATACACATCACATAAGCCTTGCAAGCATTACAACTAATGAGTTAGTTGTGAGATGATGTATTACGGAACGAGTAAAGAGACTTACCAGAATCTAGATTGAACTAGGTATTGGATACCGACGATCAATCTTGGGTAAGTAACATACCGATGACAAAGGGAATAACGATATCGTTATGCGGTTTGACCGATAAAGATCTTCAGAATATATGTAGAACCAATATGGGCATCCAGGTTCCGCTTATTGGTTATTGACCGAGAATGGTTCTAGGTCATGTCTACATAGTTCTCGAACCCGTAGGGTCCGCACGCTTAACGCTTCGGTGGCGTCATTATGAGTTTATAAGTTTTGATGTACCAAGGTTGTTCGAGTCCCGATGTGATCACGGATGACGAGGAGTCTCAAATGGTCGAGACATAAAGATTGATATATTGGAAGCCTATGTTTGATTCTCGAAAGGTTCCGATGAAACAGGAAGTTACCGAACACCGGGTTACCGGAACTCTGGGGGTCAATGGGCCTGATGGGCCATAGGGAGAAGAGGATGTTGGAAATATGCCCTAGAGGCAATAATAAAAGTGTTATTATTATATTTCTTTGTTCATGATGATTGTCTTTTATTCAAGCTATAACCGTATTATCCGGAAATCGGATACACGGTGAATACATAGACCATAACATGTCCCTAGTGAGCCTCTAGTTGACTAGCTCGTTGGTCAACAGATAGTCATGGTTTCCTGACTATGGACATTGGATGTCATTGATAACGGATCACATCATTAGGAGAATGATGTGATGGACAAGACCCAATCCTAAGCATAGCACAAGATCGTAGTTCGCTTTTGCTAGAGCTTTTCCAATGTCAAGTATCTCTTCCTTAGACCATGAGATCGTAACTCCCTGGATACCGTAAGAGTGCTTTGGTGTACCAAACGTCACAACGAATCGGGTGACTATAAAGGTGCACTACAGTATCTCCGAAAGTGTCTCGCTGGTTGACATGGATCGAGATCGATTTGTCACCCGCATGACGGAGAGGTATCTCCGGGCCCACTCGTAATGCATCATCATAATGAGCTCAAAGTGACTAAGCGTTAGTCACGGATCATGCATTACGGTACGAGTAAAGTGACTTGCCGGTAACTAGACCGGAACAAGGTATTGGATATCGACGATCGAGTCTCGCAAGTAACGCATCGATTGACAAAGGAATTGTATACGGGTTTGATTGAATCTCGACATCGCGGTTCATCCGATGAGATCATCGAGGAGTATGTGGAGACAACATGGGTATCCAGATCCCGCTGTTGGTTATTGACCGAGAGGCATTCTCGGTCATGTTCGATATCTCCCAACCCGTAGGGTCTACACTTAAGGTCTCAGTGACGCTAGGGTTGTAGAGATATTAGTATGCAGTAACCGAAGTTGTTCTGAGTCCCTGATGAGATCCTTGACGTCACGAGGAGTTCCGGAATGGTCCGGAGGTAAAGATTTATATATAGAAGTCCAGTTTCGCCACCGGAAAGTTTTGGGGTCACGGTATTGTACTGACCACCGAAGGGTCCTGGGTCCATCGGGTGGGGCCACCTATCCTGAGGGCCCCATGGGCTGAAGTGGCGTGGGAACCAGCCCCTGGTGGCTGGTACGCCCACCCAAGGCCCAAGGCGCCTAGGGTTGGGGGACCGCAGCTGAGGGGGCATGCGCCTCGGTTGAGAAACCCTAAGGGGGCCGCCTCCCCCATCTAGATGGGATTCTCCAGGGCATGCGCCCCAGCCCCTCTATATAGTGGAGGGAGGAAGGGCAGCAAGACACGATCTTGGCACCTCCTTCCCTTGCTACACCTCCTCCTCCCGCAGACGCTTACGGGCCCCCGCCGATCCTCGCTGATCCACCACCACGCCGCTCAGTTGCTGGATCTTCATCAACCTCTCCTTCCCTTGCTGGATCAAGAAGGAGGAGACCCACGCTTGACCAGACGGGTGTTGAACGCGGAGGTGCCGTCTGCTCGCGCTAGGATCTCCGGTGATTGATCACGACGTAGTAACTACCTCAACCCCGCTCTTTTGAACGCTTCGCCGCATCTACAAAGTGGTATGTAGATGCATCTCCATGACTCTGTTTAGATGAACTCATAGATGGATCTGGTGAAACCGTAGGAAAAAATTTTAATTTTCTGCAACGCTCCCCAACAAGGGCATCATGAGCCAGGTTTATGCGTAGTTCTCTTTGCACGAGTAGAACACACAATTTAGTTGTGGGCGGGATCTTGTCAATTTACTTGCCGCTATTAGTCTTATCTTGCTTCATGTATTGTGGGATGAAGCGCCCGACCAACCTTACACGACGCTTACGTGAGACCGGTTCCACCGACTAACATGCACTAGTTGCATAAGGTGGCTCAAGGGTGTCCGCTCTCCCACTTTAGTTGGAGCGGATTCGGCGAAAAGGGTCCTTATGAAGGTAAATAGAAGTTGACAAGATCACGCTTGTGGTTATTCGTAGGTAAGAAAACGTTTTGCTAGAACCCAATTGCAGCCACAGTAAAAGATGCAACAACAATTAGAGGACGCCTAACTTGTTTTTGCAGCAATTGACATGTGATGTGATATGGCCAAGTTGTGATGAATGATGAATGACATATTGTGATGTATGAGATCATGTTCTTGTAATAGGAATCACGACTTGCATGTCGATGAGTATGACAACCGCAGGAGCCATAGGAGTTGTCTTTATTTTGTATGACCATGCGTCATTGAAGAACGCCATGTAATTTACTTTACTTTATTGCTAAACGCTAGCATATAGAAGTAGAAGTAGTCGCATGCGGACAACTTCATGGAGGCACAATGATGGAGATCATGATGATGGAGATCATGGTGTCATGCCGGTGACAAGATGATCATGGAGCCCCAAGATGGAGATCAATGGAGTTTATGATATTGGCCATATCATGTCACTACTATATAATTGCATGTGATGTTTATTATGTTTATGCATCCTGTTTACTTAGAACGACGTAGTAAATAAGATGATCCTTACAGTTAATTTCAAGAAGTGTTCTCCCTAACTGTGCACCGCTACTAAAGTTCGTCGCTTCTAAGCACCACGTGATGATCGGTGTGATGGATTCTTACGCTCACATACAACGGTGTAAGATGATTTACACACGCAAAACACTTAGGGTTAACTTGACGAGCCTAGCATGTACAGACATGGCCTCGGAACACGGAGACCGAAGGTCGAACACGAAGTCGATAGAAGATACGATCAACATGAGAATGTTCACCGACGATGACTAGTCCGTCTCACGTGATGATCGGACACGGCCTAGTCGACTCGGATCGTGTATCACTTAGATGACTAGAGGGATGTCTAATCTGAGTGGGAGTTCATTGTAATAATTTGATTAGATGAACTTAATTATCATGAACTTAGTCTAAAATTTTGAATGATATGTCTTGTAGATCAAATGGCCAACGCCATGTCAACTTGAACTTCAACACTCCCTAGAGAAAACCAAGCTGAAAGATGACGGCAGCAACTATACGGACTGGGTCCTAACTTGAGGATCATCCTCATAGCTGCCAGAAACAATATGTCCTAGAAGGACCGCTAGGTGACGCCTCCATTCCTGCAGAACCAAGACATTTTGAATGCTTGGCAGTCTCGCAGTCTGATGATTACTCCCTCGTTCAGGCGGCATGCTTTACAGCTTAGAACCGGGCTCCAAAAGCGCTTTTGAGCATCACGGAGCATATGAGATGTTCGAGAGCTGAAACTTGTTTTCAAGTTTCACGCCTGTCGAGATATGACATCTCGACAAGTTCTATAGTTGTAAGATGGAGGAAAATAGTTCTCACAAGGAGCACATTCTCAAGATGTCCGGTTGTACAATCAGATGACCCACCTGAATATTAACCTCCCCGATGAGGCGGTGATTGATGAATCCTCCAATTCCCACCAAGCTACAAGAGCTTTGTGATGAACTACAATATGGTGGGATGGTAAAGACCATTCCCGAAGTATTCTCTATGCCAAGTCAGCCGAGGTTGAAATCAAGAAAGAACATCAAGTGTTGATGGTCAATAAGACCACTAAGTTCAAGAAGGGCAAGGGCAAGAAGAACTTCAAGAAGGACGGCAAGGAGAGTTGCCGCGCCTGCAAGCAAGTTGCCGAAGAAGTCAAAGAATGGACCCAAGCCTCGAGACCGAGTGCTTATTGCAAGGGAAGGGTCATCGAAGCGGAACTGCCCCAAATACTTAGCGGACAAGAAGGCCGGCAACACCAAAGGTATATTTGATATACATGTAATTGATGTACTACCAAAGACTGAGTAACTCCTGGGTATTTGATACCGTGCCGCTGTTCATATTTGTAACTCACGCAGGAGCTGCGGAATAAGCGGAGATCCGGCAAGGACGAGGTGACGGCGCGCTGTCCGAATGGTTCCAGTCGATGTGATCGCCGCCGCACGCTACCTCTTCATTTACCCACGGATTAGTTATAAACCTTAATAATTGTTATTTGGTGCCAAGTTTGAGCATGAATATTGTATCTCGATCTCGCTTAATGCGTAGATGGCTACTCATTTAAACCGAGAATAATGGTTGTTCTATTTATATGAGAGATATGTTTTATGGTCATGTCTCATGGTCAATGGTTTATTCTTAATGAATTCAGTTTAGTATTACACATGTTCATAGCGTGAATACCAAAAGATGTAAAGTTGATAACGATAGTCCCACATACTTGTGGCACTGCCGCCTTGGTCACATTGGTGTCAAGCTTATGAAGAAGCTCCATGCTGATGGACTTTTGGAGTCTCTTGATTATGAATCATTTGACACATGCAAACCATGCCTCATGGGCAAGATGACCAAGACTCCATTCTCGAACAATGGAGCGAGCAACCAACTTGTTGGAAATCATACATACCGATGTGTGCGGTCCAATGAGCGTTGAGGCTCATGGAGGATATCGTTATGTTCTCACTCACAGATGACTTGAGTAGATATGGGTATGTCTACTTGATGAAACACAAGTCTGAGACCTTGAAAAGTTCAAGGAATTTCAGAATGAAGTAGAGAATCAACGTGACCGAAAGATAAAATTCTTACGATCGGATCGTGGAGGAGAATATTTAAGTCACGAATTTGGTACACACTTAAGAAAATGTGGAATCGTTTCACAACTAACGCCTCCGAACACCTCAGCGAACGGGTGTGTCCGAATCGTAATCGCACTCTATTGGATATGGTGCGGTCTATGATGTCTCTTACTGATTTACCGCTATCATTTTGGGGATACGCCTAGAGACAGCTACATTCACTTTAAATAGGGCACCGTCTAAGTCCGCTGAGACGACATCAGTATGAATTATGGTTTGAAGAAACCTAAGTCGCCGCTTCTAAAAGTTTGGGATGCGATGCTTATGTCAAGAAACTTCAACCCTGAAAAGCTCGAACCCAAGTCGAAAAATGCGTTTTCATAGGATACCCTAAGGAAACCATAGGGTATACCTTCTACTTAAGATCCGAGGCAAGATCTTTGTTGCCAAGAACGGATCCTTTCGAAAAAGAGTTTCTCTAAAGAAGTAAGTGGAGGAAAGTAGAACTCGATGAAGTACTACCTCTTGAACAGGATAGTAGTGCAGCTCAGAAAATGTTCTGTGATGCCTACACCAACTCAAGAGGAAAATCATGATGATGATCAAGGTACTTCGGATCAAGTTGCTACTCAACTGAGAGGTCCACTAGGACACGCCCGCACTGCAGTGGTACGGCAACCCTGTCTTGGAAATCATGTTGTTAGACAACAATGAACCTTCAACTATGAAGAAGCGATGGCGGGCCCAGATTCCAACAAATGGCTAGAAGCCATGAAGTCCGAGATAGAATCCATGTATGAAAACAAAGTGTGGACTTTGACCGACTTTGTTCTGATGATCGGCAGCGATAGAAAACAAATGGATCTTTAAGAGGAAGACGGACGCGATGGTAATGTCACCATCTATAAAGCTCGACTTGTCGCTAAGGGTTATCGCAAGTTCAAGGGATTGACTACGATGAGACTTTCTCTCCCGTAGCGTAAGCTTAAGTCCGTCCAATCATGTTAGCAATCGCCGATACTATGATTATGAGATATGGCGATGGACGCCAAAAAGCGCTCCTTAACGATATCTTAAGGAAGAGTCAGATATGATGCAGCCGAGGGTTTTGTCGATCCTAAGAACGCTAATAAAGTATGCAAGCTCCAACGATCCATTTATGGGCTGGTGCAAGCATCTCGAGTTAGAAACATTCGCTTGATGAGATGATCAAAGCGTTGTTAGTTTATGCAGCACTTATGGAGAAGCTCATGCTACAAGAAAGTGAGTGAGCTCAGAGCATTTCTCATTATATGTAGATGACATACTTCGATGGGAAATGATATAGAATTCTTGGACAGCATTAAGGCCTACTTGAATAAGTGTTTTTCAATGAAGGACCTTGGAGAAGCTGCTTATATATTAGGCATCAAGATCTATAGAGATAGATCGAGACGCCTCATAGGTCTTTTCAAAGCACATACCTTGATAAGATTTTGAAGAAGTTCAAATGAATCAGTCCAAGAAGGGTTCTCGCTCAGACAGCAAGGTGAGATTGAGCTCAGCTCAATGCCCACCACGGCAAAAGATAAAGAAGAGATGAGTGTCATCCCTATGCCTCAGCCATAGGATCTATTATGTATGCCATGCTGTGTACTGCACTTGATGTAAACCTTGCCGTAAGTTTGGTAGGAAGGTACCAAAGTAATCCCGCAAGGAACACTAGACAGCGGTCAAGAATATCCTGAAGTACCGAAAAGGACAAAGGACATGTTTCTCGTTATGGAGGTGACGAAGAGCTCGTCAGACAGTTACGCCGACGCTAGCTTCGACACGATCCGGATGACTCTAAGTCACAAACCGGATAATGTATATGTTGAATGGTGGAGCAAGAGCAGTGCAGCCGCAAGCAGCGCCGTGGCGGGATCTACATGTGAAGCGGAGTACATGGCAGCCTCGGAGGCAGCGATGAAGCAATTTGGGTGAAGGAGTTCATCACCACCTAGGAGTCATACCCAATGCATCGGGCCGATCAAACTCTTCTCGTGACAACACCGGAGCTATTGCACTTGCCAAGGAGCCCAGGTTTCACAAGAAGACCAGCACATCGTTGCCGCTTCAACTCCATCCGTGAAAACGCTCGTGATGGAGACATAGAAATTTGCAAAGTACATACGATCTGAATGTCGCAGATCCGCTGACTAAACCTCTCATGAAAGCAAAACATGATCAACACCGTAACTCTATGGGTGTTCGATTCATCACAATGTAACTAGATTATTGACTTCTAGTGCAAGGGAGATGTTGGAAATATGCCCTAGAGGCAATAATAAAAGTGTTATTATTATATTTCTTGTTCATGATGATTGTCTTTATTCATGCTATAATCAGTATTATCCGGAAATCATACACGTGTGAATACATAGACCATAACATGTCCCTAGTGAGCCTCTAGTTGACTAGCTCATTGGTCAACAGATAGTCATGGTTTCCGACTATGGACATTGGATGTCATTGAACGGATCACATCATTAGAGAATGATGTGATGGACAAGACCCAATCCTAAGCATAGCACAAGATCGTAGTTCGCTTTGCTAGAGCTTTTCCAATGTCAAGTATCTCTTCCTTAGACCATGAGATCGTAACTCCCGGATACCGTAAGAGTGCTTTGGTGTACCAAACGCCACAACGAATCGGGTGACTATAAAGGTGCACTATGTATCTCCGAAAGTGTCTGCGGTTGACACGGATCGAGATCGATTTGTCACCCGCATGACGGAGAGGTATCTCCGCCCACCGGTAATGCATCATCATATGAGCTCAAAGTGACTAAGCGGTTAGTCACGGATCATGCATTACGGTACGAGTAAAGTGACTTGCCGGTAACGAGACCTAACAAGGTATTGGGATATCGACGATCGAAGTCTCGCAAGTAACGCATCGATTGACAAAGGGAATTGTATACGGGTTTGATTGAATCTCGACATCGTGGTTCATCCGATGAGATCATCGAGAGTATGTGGAGCCAACATGGGTATCCAGATCCCGCTGTTGGTTATTGACCGGAGAGGCATCTCGGTCATGTTCAGATATCTCCCGAACCCGTAGGGTCTACACACTTAAGGTTCGGTGGGACGCTTAGGGTAGAGATATTAGTGCAGTAACCCCAAAGTTGTTCGAGTCCCGGATGAGATCTCGACGTCACGAGGAGTTCCGGAATGGTCCGGAGGTAAAGATTTATATAGGAAGTCCAGTTTCGCCACCGGAAAGTTTTGGGGTCACTGTATTGTACCGACCACCGAAGGGTCCCGGGGTCCACCGGTGGGGGCCACTTATCCCGAGGGCCCCATGGGCTGAAGTGGCGGGGAACCAGCCCCTGTGGGCTGGTGCGCCCACCCAAGGGCCCAAGGCGCCTAGGGTTGGGGACCACAGTTCTCGAGGGGGCATGCGCCTCGGTTGAAACCCTAGGGCCGCTGCCCCTCTGGGGGCGCATGCGCACGGTTGAAACCCTAAGGGGCCTGCCCCGGGCCGCCGCCTCCCCCATCTAGATGGATTCCATGGCATGCGCCCCAGCCCCTCTATATAGTGGAGGGGAGGAAGGGCAAGCAAGACACGATCTTGGCACCTCCCTCCCCTTGCTACACCTCCTCCCGCAGACGCTTACGGCTCCCGATCCTCGCTGCATCCACCACCACGCCTGCTGCAGGTTGCTGGATCTTCATCAACCTCTCCTTCCCTTGCTGGATCAAGAAGGAGGAGACGCCACGCTGACCGTGACGTGTTGAACGCGGAGGTGCCGTCTGCTCGCGCTAGGATCTCCAAGTGATTGGATCACGACGTACAACTACCTCAACCCTGCTTTTGAACGCCTGCCATGATCTACAAAGTGGTATGTAGATGCATCTCCCATGACTGCTGCTTAGATGAACTCATAGATGGATCTTGGTGAAACCGTAGGAAAAATTTTAATTTTCTGCAATGTTCCTCAACAGAGAAGGGCCGGCCAGATAAATCAAGCACTACTTCCCCCTAGTCCCAATAGGACAAGGAGAGGGGGCGGCTTCTCTTACCCTCCCCAATCCTATTCAACTAGAAAAGGGGGGAGCCCTACTCCCGGGAGTAGACCTCCAGCGCCGCTTTGGGCTGGCCGCACTTCTTTGCTCCTTTATATACGGGGCAGGGGGCACCCTGCAACACACAAGTTGATCTACGGATCGCCTTTAGCCGTGGTGTTGTGCCCCTCCACCATATTCCACTTCGGTCATATCGTCATGGAGCTTAGCGGCCTCCGCGCCGAGAAGTCATATCGTCATGAGCTTAGGCGAAGCTCCCGCCGGTGGAGTATCATCATCGCCACCACGCCGTCAGGTCGACGGAACTCATCCCCACGCTTTGCGGATCGGAGCCCGGGATCGCCATCGAGCTGAACGCGTAACTCGAGGTGCCGTGACGTTGTGCTTGATCGGTCGGATCGTGAAGACGCATTTACATCATCAACTGCTGTTATAACGCCCTGCCGGGTTCACGAGGGTACGTGACATGACACTCTCCTCTCGCTATATGCCATCACCATGGTCCTGCAAAGCGAGGAAAACTTTTGAAATTACTACGCTCCCCAACAAGAAGGATAGCCGTGGGTGGGGCGGGAGGGCGGCTTTTATAGCGGCAGGGCTGGGCGCGAGGCGCTAGGCCATTATAGCATGACAGGTGAGGAGTTGTGGCAAGGCAAGAGAGGAGGCGCAGCGACAGGACATCTCTCATGTGGCAAAGTAGGAGACGGGTAGGGCGGCGCCCCCGTAGAAGGCAGACGGCAGGGTGCCGTGTGGCAGGAGGCAAGTCTGTCGGCTGCCGGGCAGCAGAATCACGCGCAACGCTGGGCGCGAGGTCAAGCAGAGGCGGGCGCGACACCAAGGAGCCAAATGCGGCAGGGGGGTTGAATGCGGATTTGCCGCATGATGGCGTGCACGACAGTATAGGAGTTAGGCCCTGCTTTGGTTCCAAATAAGTCACCAACTTATAAGTCCAAAAGTGCAAAAGTGACTTATTTTACCAAACGGACCTAACTTATAAGTCACCTCAACTTATAAGTCATAAGTTGCTCCACCCCAAGTTAAAACTTATAAGTCACCCTTTTGCATGGGTCCCACCATTTTTACATAAAAACAAGGTGGAAGATGTGTTCTGATGACTTATAAGTCGATGGCAAACAAACAGTCATGACTTATAAGTCATCGATTTTAAGTCACCGACTTATAAGTCGTGTAACTTATTGGAACCAAACAGGCCTTAGCACGCTTGATTCCAAACCGCTCAACCGCTTGTTTCGCATGCGGCAGGTGCATGCCCGACGAAAACCCAGCCGCTGCTCAACCGCTAAGTCTCATGCGGGCGGCATTTTTCAAAATAGGACCATCGGCCCTTTGTTATGAAGGTGTATCGCCAATCTTAGCCATCCTTGTGTTAGGGAGGTTCTCACCGAAGCAAAAGTGTAAGAAATAATGTCCCAAATATGTCACTACAATTTGGTGCTCTGTACTATATAGCTAGAACTTTATAATCTTGTTTTATACATGTTGCTCCATTATTGTTTTTGTTCTTCGCCCCTCATGCTCAAATCCTGACTCCTTTCTTTTCGTAGCATCTCTAGCAGACTTAGAAAAGGGCCGAACTCAGATAATTTCGGCGCAGTACACGGTTCGGCCCATTTTCTTGCCGTAACAGACTCAGATCCCGGTCGGCCTGTGAAATTTTTACCATATTCAAAAAAAGACCTTCCACCACTATTTCTGCGGTTTCACCGCTTGATACGGGTCAAACCCTATCGCCTTCGCACGACTCCGCGCAACTTCTACACACACACACCACTTTCGCCAATGAGCCTAAAAGGCTCAGCGACCCTACCCGACCCATGGATGACTACTAAGTGGTGGCGATGACGCTGGAGTCCGTCGCCATGAGCTCGATGAGTACGAGCGGAGCTCATGGTCCACCGCTGCCTCCTCCTCCTTCCGCCGCTGGGAGCTCGTCTGGGTGCCTCGAGCTCATGGCTCACTCCGTCAAGAGACAGCCGAAAGGCTCGGGCTGAAGGAAATATGCCGTGAGAGGCAACATAAAGTTGTGATTTATATTTCCATATCATGATGAATGTTTATTATTCATGCTAGAATTGTATTAACCAAAACTTAGTACATGTGTGAATACATAGACAAAACAGAGTGTCCCTAATGTGCCTCTACTTGACTAGCTCATTAATCAAAGACGGTTAAGTTTCCTAACCATAGACATGTGTTGTCATTTGATGAACGCGATCACATCATTAGAGAATGATGTGATTGTTTGACACGAGAAATAATATAAATAACATTGGTTATTGCATTATTATCTCTATATCGCTAGTGGAAATTAAACATTGCGGGCGTACAAAGGTACTAAGTGAAGGAAATATGCCCTAGAGGCAATAATGTTATTATTTATTTCCTTATATCATGATAAATGTTTATTATTCATGCTAGAATTGTATTAACCGAAACATAATACATGTGTGAATACATAAACCTACAGAGTGTCACTAGTATGCCTCTATTTGACTAGCTCGTTAATCAAAGATGGTTATGTTTCCCAACCATGAACAAGGAGTTGTTATTTGATTAACGGATCACATCATTGGTTGAATGATCTGATTGACATGACCCATTCCATTAGCATAGCACCTGATCGTATAGTTTGTTGCTAGTGCTTTTCTTCATGACTTATACATGTTCCTATGACTATGAGATTATGCAACTCCCTGTTGCTCGAGGAACACTTTGGTGCTACCAAACGTCACAACGAATCGGGTGATTATAAAGGTACATTACAGTGTGTCTCCAAGGTACATGTTGGGTTGGCATATTTCGAGATTAGGATTTGTCACCCGATTGCCGGAGAGGTATCTCTCGCCCTCTCGGTAATGCACATCACATAAGCCTTGCAAGCATTGCAACTAAATGTGTTAGTTGTGAGATGATGTATTACGGAACGAGAAAAGAGACTTGCCAAGAACTAGATTGAACTAGGTATTGGATACCGACGATCAATCTCGGCAAGTAACATACCGATGACAAAGGAACAACGATGTTGTTATGCGGTCTGACCGATAAAGATCTTCAAGAATATGTAGGAGCCAATATGGGCATCCAGGTCCCGCTTATTGGTTATTGACCAGAGGTGTCTCGGTCATGTTCACATAGTTCTCGAACCCGTAGGGTCCGCACGCTTAACGCTTTCATGACAAAGTTATTATGAGTTTATATGATATTGATGTACCAAGGTTGTTCGAGTCCCGGATGAGATCACGGACATGACGAGGAGTCTCAAATGGTCGAGACATAAAGATTGATATATTGAAGCCTATGTTTGATTCGAATCACTCCGGTGAAATTGGGAATTTTACCGAGTACCGGGGTTACCGAACCTCCTCGGGGTCAATGGGCCTTGATGGGCCTTAGTGGGAAAGAGAAAATAGCCATAGTGCTGGTCGCACCTTCCCCTTCCCTAGTCCTATTAGGACTAGGAGAAGGGGCGCCTCTCTCCCTTCCCACTTGGGGAAACCTAGTTGACTAGGATTTGGGGGGAATCCCACCCAGTAGGAGTAGGACACCCCAGCGCACTCCTCCTTGGCCGCCAGCCCCTCCCTTCCCTCCTTTATATACAAAGGCAGGCACCCCATGACACACAAGTTGATCATTGAGATCGCTCTCTTAGCCGTAGCGTGCCCCTTCCACCAAACTACACCTCGAATATACCGCTATGAGCTTAGGCGAAGCCTCGCGCCGGTGGAACATCATCATCGCCACCACGCCGTCAGGTCGATTTAAACTCTCCTCAACACTCGGCTGGATCGGAGTTCGAGGGACGCCATCGAGCTGAACGGTGCAGAACTCGGAGGTGCCGTGACGCTCGGCTTCTTGATCGGTGGATCGGGAAGAAGTACGACTATTTCTACGCTAGGCCAACGCTCGCTGCTGGTCTACGAGGGCACGAGACAACACTCTCATCTCGCTGTTATGCATCACCATGATCTCGCGTGATCGTGAGGAAAATTTTTGAAATTACTACGCTCCCAACAGTGGCATCCGAGCCTGGTTTTTTATGCGTTTGATCATATGCACGAGTAGAACACAAGTGAGTTGTGGATTACAAGTCATACGCTTACCAAAGATGTCATACTTTGGTTCAGCGGTATTGTGAGATGACGATCCAGACCGACATTACGCCAGACGCTTACGCGAGACCGGTTTCTCGACGTGCTTTGAGCACATAGATGGCTTGTGGAAGACCGCTGTCTCTCAACTTTAGTTGAACTGAAAGGCTACGCCGGTCCTTGAGAAGGTTAAACGGAGTCTATTTGACGAAGTATCGCTGTGGTTTTGATGCGAGGTAAGATTGGTTCTTGCTCAAGCCCGTAGCAGCCACGTAAAATTTGCAACAACAAAGTAGAGGACGCCTAACTTGTTTTTGCAGGGCATGTTGTGATGTGATATGGTCAAGACATGATGCTGAATTTTATTGTATGAGATGATCATGTTTTGTAACCGGTTATCGGCAATCGGCAGGAGCCATATGGTTGTCGCTTATTGTATGCAATGCAATCGCTTCGTAATGCTTTACTTTATCACTAAGCGGTAGCGATAGTCGAGAAGCATAAGATTGGCGTAGACGACAACGATGCTACGATGGAGATCAAGGTGTCGCTACCGGTGACGATGGTGATCATGACGCAAGCTTCGAGATGGAGATCACAAGCACAAGATGATGATGGCCATATCATATCACTTATATTGATTGCATGTGATGTTAATCCTTTATGCATCTTATTTTGCTTTGATTGACGGTAGCATTATAAGATGATCCTTACTAAATTATCAAGAAGTGTTCTCCCGAGTATGCACCGCTATAAAGTTCTTCGCTGAGACACCACGTGATGATCGGGTGATAGGCTCTACGCTCAAATACAACGGTGCAAAACAGTTGCACACGCAGAATACTCAAGTTATACTTGACGAGCTATGCATATAAGATATGACCTCGAACACGGAGACCGAAGGTCGAGCGTGAATCATATAGTAGATATGATCAACATATTGATGTTCACCATTGAAACTACTCCATCACACGTGATGATCGGTCATGGTGTAGTTGATATGGATCACGCAATCACTTAGAGAATTGGAGGATATTTTCTAAGGGAGTTCTTAAGTAATATGATTAATTGAACTTAAATTTATCATGAACTTAGTACCGATAGTATCTTGCTTGTCTATGATGTGTAGATAGATGGCTCGTGGCTGTTGTTCCGTTGAATTTTAATGCTCCTTGAGAAAGCAAAGTTGAAAGATGATGGTAGTAATTACACGGACTGGGTCCGAATTTGAGGATTATCCTTATTGCTGCATTGAAGAATTACGCCCCGAAGCACCGTTAGGTGCCAGCCTGGTGTAAGGGCTGCGCCAAGTTGTGAACGCCCCGCAAAGCAAAGCTGATGACTACTCTATAGTTCAGGTGCCATGCTTTACGGCTTAGAACCGGACTTCAACGCTGCTTTTGAACACCATGGAGCATATGAGATGTTCCAGGAGTTGAAGTTAATATTCCAAGCTTAATGCCCGGATTGAGAGATATGAAGTCCCAATAAGTTCTATAGCTGTAAGATGGAGGAGAACGGTTCACAAGAGCATATACTGTAATGTCCGATATAACAATCACTTGATTCAACCGGAGTTAATCTTCCGATGATTGCGAATTGATGTAATTCTCCAATCAACGCCACCAAGCTACAAGAGCTTCGTGATGAACTATAATATGCAAGGATGACCAAACAATGCTCGAGCTCTTCGCGATGCCGAAAGTCATGGAGGTAGAAATCAAAAGGAGCATCAAGTGTTGATGGTTAACAAAACCACTAGTTTCAAGAAAAGGGCAAAGGAAAGAAAAGGAAACTTCAAAAGAGCGGCAAGCAAGTTGCTAATCAAGAGAAGAAACCCAAGTCTGGTCCTAAGCCTGAAACTGAGTGCTTCTATTGCAAGCAGGCTGGTCATCGAAGCGGAACTGCCCCAAGTATTTGGCGGATAAGAAGGATGGCAAGGTTAACAAAGGTATATGATATACATGTTATTGATGTGTACCTTACTAATACCGCAGAGCACCGGTATTTGATACTGGTTCTGCTAATATTTGCAACTCAAACAGGGCTACGGATTGCCAAGATTGGCTAAGGACGAGGTGACAATGCGCTGGAAATGGTTCCAAAGTCGATGTGATCGCAATCGGCACGCTACCTCTACATCTACCTTCGGATTAGTATTAGACCCAAATAATTGTTATTTAGTACCAGCGCTGAGCATGAACATTATATCTGGATCTTGTTTGATGCGAGACGGTTATTCATTTAAATCAGAGAATAATGGTTGTTCTATTTATATGAATAATATCTTTTATGGTCATGCACCATTGAAGAATGGTTTGTTTTACTTAATCTTGATAGTAGTGATACACATATTCATAATGTTGAAACCAAAAGATGCAGAGTTGATAATGATGGTGCAACTTATTTGTGGCACCCGCTTAGGTCATATCGGGTAAAGCGCATGAAGAAACTCCATACCGATGGACTTTTGGAGTCACTTGATTATGAATCACTTGGCACTTAAGTAACCGCGCCTTATGGGCAAGATGACTAAAACACCGCTTCCGAACTATGGAGAGAGCAACAGATTTATTGGAAATCATACATACCGATGTATGTGGTCCAATGAATGTTGAGGCTCGTATGGATATCGTTATTTTCTCACCTTCACAGATGATTTGAGCAGATATGGGTATATCTACTTAATGAAACACAAGTCTGAAACATTTGAAAAGTTCAAAGAATTTCAGAGTGAAGTGGAAAATCATCGTAATAAGAAAATAAAGTTTCTACGATCTGATCGTGGAGGAGAATATTTGAGTTACGAAGTTTGGCCTACATTTGAAACAATGCGAATAGTTTCAGAACTTACGCCACCGAACACCACAACGAATGGTGTGTCCGAACGTCAGAATCGCATTTTATTAGATATGGTGCGATCTATGATGTCTCTTACTGATTTACCGCTATCGCTTTGGGGTTATGCTTTAGAGACGGCTACATTCACTTTAAATAGGGCACCATCTAAACCGCTGAGACGACGCCTTTATGAACTGTGGTTTGGCAAGAAACCAAAGTTGTCGCTTCGAAAGTTTGGGGCTGCGATGCTTATGTGAAAAAGCTTCAACCTGATAAGCTCGAACCCAAATCGAGAAATGTGTCTTCATAGGATACCCAAAGGAGATAGTTGGGTACACCTTCTATCACAGATCCAAGGCAAGATTTTGTTGCTAAATTCGAAACTTTTGGAGAAAGAGTTTCACGAAAGAAGTGAATGGGAGGAAAGTAGAACTTGATGAGATAATCAGTATCTACTCCCTTATTGAGAAGTAGTACATCACAGAAAACAGTTTCGTGACACCTACACCAAATAGGAGGAAGCTAATGATGATGATCATGAAACTTCAGATCAAGTTTCTGCAGAACTCTCAGAGATCAACTAGAGCAAGATCCGCACTGTGAGTGGTACGGTAATCCTATTTTGGAAGTCATGTTATGGAACATGATGAACCCTACTAACTATGAAGAAGCGATGGTGAGCCCAGATTCCACAAAATGGCTTGAGGCCATGAAATCTGAGATGGGATCCATGTATGAGAACAAAGTGGATTTTGTTGACTTGCCTGATGATCGGCAAGCAATTGAGAATAAATGGATCTTCAAGAAGAAGACCGACGATGGTAATGTTATCGTTTATAAAGCTCGACTTGTTGCAAAAGGTTTTCGACAAGTTCAAGGGATTGACTACGATGAGACCTTCTCACCGTAGCGATGCTTAAGTCCGTCCGAATCATGTTAGCAATTGCCGATTTTATGATTATGAAATTTGGCAAATGGATGTTAAAACTGCATTCCTGAATGGATTTCGGAAGAAGAGTTGTATATGATGCAACCAGAAGGTTTTGTCGATCCAAAGGAGCTAACAAAGTGTGCAAGCTCCAAATGATCCATTTATGGACTGGTGCAAGCCTCTCGAGTTGGAATAAACGCTTTGATAGTGTGATCAAAGATTTGGTTTTATATGCACTTTTGGAGAAGCCTCGATTTACAAGAAAGTGAGTGGAGCTCAGAGCATTTCTGATATTATATGTGGATGACATATTATTGATCGGAAATGATATAGAATTTCCGGATAGCATAAAGGGATACTTGAATAAGAGTTTTTCATGAAAGACCTCGTGAAGCTGCTTACATATTGGGCATTAAGATCTATAGAGATAGATCAAGACGCTTAATAGGACTTTCACAAAGCACATACCTTGATAAAGTTTTAAAAGTTCAAATGGATCGTGCAAAGAAAGGGTTCTTGCCGGTATTACAAGGTGTGAAGTTGAGTAAGACTCAATGCCCACCACCGCAGAAGATAGAGAGAAAATGAAAGATGTTCCTATGCTTCAGCCATAGGCTCTATCATGTATGCAATGCTGTGTACTGACCTGATGTGTGCCTTGTCTGTAAGTTTAGCAGTGCAGGTACCAAAGTAATCCAGGAGTGGATCATCGACAGCGGTCAAGAACATCCTTAAGTACTTGAGAAGAACTAAGGATATGTTTCTCATTTATGGCGGTGACAAAGAGCTCGTCAGAACGGTTACGCCGATGCAAGTTTGACACTCGATCCGGACGATTCTAAATCGCAAACCGGATACGATTTACATTAAACGGTGGAGCTGCCATTGGTGCAGTTCCAAACAAAGCGCCGCTATGGATCTACATGTGAAGTTGAGTACATAGCTGCTTCGGAAGCAGCTAATGAAGGAGTCTGGATGAAGGAGTTCATAACCGATCTAGGTGTTGTACCTAGTGTATCGGGTCCAATGAAAATCTTTGTGACAATACGGTGCAATTGCTTTGGCAAAGGAATCCAGATTTCACAAGAGAACCAAGCACATCAAAAGACGCCTAACTCCATCCGGATTTGGTCCAGTGGAGACATAGAGATATGCAAGATACATACGGATCTGAATGTTGCAATCTCGCTGACTCAAGCCTCTTCCACGAGCAAAACATGATCAGCACCAAGACTCCATGGGTGTTAGAATCATTACCGTAATCTAGATTATTGACTCTAGTGCAAGTGGGAGACTCAAGGAAATATGCCCTAGAGGCAATAATAATGTTATTATTTATTTCCTTATATCATGATAAATGTTTATTATTCATGCTAGAATTGTATTAACCGGAAACATAATACATGTGTGAATACATAAACCTACAGTAGTGTCACTAGTATGCCTCTATTTGACTAGCTCGTTAATCAAAGATGGTTATGTTTCCTAACCATGAACAAGGAGTTGTTATTTGATTAACGGGATCACATCATTGGTTGAATGATCTGATTGACATGACCCATTCCATTAGCATAGCACCTGATCGATAGTTTGTTGCTAGTGCTTTTCTTCATGACTTATACATGTTCCTATGACTATGAGATTATGCAACTCCTGCTTGCCCGAGGAACACTTTTGGTGCTACCAAACGCCACAACGTGAATCGGGTGATTATAAAGGTACATTATGTGTCTCCAAGGTACATGTTGGGTTGGCATATTTCGAGATTAGGATTTGTCACTCCGATTGCTTGGAGAGGTATCTTCCGGCCTTCTCGTAATGCACATCACATAAGCCTTGTAAGCATTGCAACTAAATGTGTTAGTTGTGAGATGATGTATTACGGAACGAGAAAAGAGACTTGCCAAGAACGTAGATTGAACTAGGTATTGATACCCGATCGATCGAATCTCGGCAAGTAACATACCGATGACAAAGGAACAACGATGTTGTTATGCGCGTCTGACCGATAAAGATCTTCAAGAATATGTAGGAGCCAATATGGGCATCCAGGTCCCGCTTATTGGTTATTGACCAGAGAGGTGTCTCATGTCTACATAGTTCTCAAACCCGTAGGGTCCGCAGCAAGTTCGGCGATGATTAGGAATGAAGAGTCCAATTGTTCGAGCCCATAGATGGAATAGAAGCCAAAATGGTCGAACATAAATTGGGAATTTAGGACCGGGGTTACGAACCTCCGGTAATGGGGATTTTAAAGAGAAAGGGGTTCTGGGAACCTTCCCCTTCCCTAGCCTTTAGGAAGAGAAGGGGCGTCCCTTTCCCCTTCCTAGTTCTAATTTGGGGGAACTTAAGAGGAAGGGGCGCCCTCTCCCCCCCCTCCCTTCCCCCTTTTTGGGGGAAAACCAAGTTGATATTGGATCCTCTAGGAAAGTGCCCCTTCCACCAAACTCCCTCC